>BQNB010037399.1:0-48448 GCA_026074375.1 Tanacetum coccineum | reverse complement strand
AACTTTTCAGCTTTCATCGGGAAAACTGTCAAGATCGAAAGACTTCAAAATACAAAACTATAATATTTTATAATACTTAACTCTGGAAATATTACCGGTTATCACACAAAAATATCCAACTGTGTTACACGTTCAACGATCTCCTTCCTTTTGTGGGTTGATACATTGTGTGCAATCTCCGCACAGTCTATCATGATTGCGCACTAAATTAGAATCTTATAAATATTATGGTCTTTTAATGAAAAAATAACACTCCTTATAGATTCAATATCATTTTACTACCTCTCTTGTGAATTGGACTTTCATTATAGCAGAATATGTCAGCTTCAAATATTCTTTGCCACTATCAACTGAAAACTTGTATCCTGTGAGAAACCTCGGCCGGTTGGTCGAGATCTCTAACTGATGGTGCATTTATCATCAATAGTGATCTGAATATACATTGAAAATGAATAAGAAGGCGCACCTTGCATAACTGTAGAAATCATTCTCTGAGTTTTAGGAATGCATTTTCTAGAATTATAGAAAAGGCAAATTACACCCATGATTAGCAGCCCGTGATCAGCAACTCGCGTTTATCGAGAAATTATTGTCTTTTTTCAACCCGTGATCGTCAATGATTGTGTCGTTATGTGGGGTATATTTTTATGATTCAGGTTTTAAATTTATATTTTGCCGACTTAACAAAAAACAACACTTTAACGGGCAGTGTACCCGGTCGGTGGTAGATTCGTGGTAAGTAGGGTGTCAAACACTTGAAGCGAGGTTAAATCTTTTAATTTATTAATACTTTGGTTTACTAATCTAAGTTAATTCTAATCTAAGTCAAACCTATGCTAATCCTATGTTAGTTCTAATCCTAATTCTAACAGGTTAAAAAGGGGGGTTTTTCAGTCTGAGAGACTAACACATGTTTGGTGGTGACTACAATCAATTCAAGACACTTTAACCCACGTAAGCAAATTAACAAAATATAAAAGAGCGGTCAAGCCTTATAATAGAAAACTGTATTAGCCATTATTAATGCGATTAGAAGTTGGTTTGTTTATTCAGTGCAATGATTACTTATCTCGAGGCGGCATATCATTCTTAAGACTTAGGTGTTACTTCTTCCTAAGACCTAGACAAGTAAAATTATGTCACAATTAAACGTATCCGCATAAAGCATCCTTAATTGCTGATTATAATATCTCATAGGGATTAAAGCAATGGTGATCTTGTTAAACCCTAGCTCATAAAGACTTTACCCACTTACTGCTTAACGACGATTTATACACTAGTAGTCCACTTGTCCAACTATCTAATGGAATCACGTTATTAGTTAGTACTAAGCCACCACCTACAATGGTACAACCAGTTCAATCAAGGCAAGCAAGACGTTATTAGTGATCTTATTTGTACCACCTATATGCGTTACTATATGGAGAGCTATCCCAGACTCTTAGCCTACGCCCAAACAACACCGAAGTTGCAGCGCATTAAATATGTAGGACTAGACCCAGTTGAATGATAGGTCACATACTTAAGCACATAAACAAGTATCATGTGATAAACATAATCAATAATTCAACGATAAATCAAGAAATCGAGATATAAACAAAACCAAACATTTAGATCTTCATAATAATGGCTAATACCCTAAGGAATGTTACCAGTCAACAGCATTAATTAAATACAAGATAATGCTTAGCCAAGAATAAAACTAACCGATTTAACGAATGATACCAAAAACTGAACGATTACAAAAGTATAAGAAATTACACATTGTCTCCTATGGATTGGATCGCGTTGCAAGATCTCTTCTGCTCTTTTTCTCCTCTGAAAATCGACTTTATGGTTTAGGTATCGAGAATATGATTTAGCACACTTAAAACTCGTTTTTGAGCGTTTTTTTTTTTTATTTTTTATTTTTTCTTTTAAAAATTTTTTTTTTTAAAAAAGGTCTGGATCGGTTCGATACGCTTACCCAATCTTTGATATTGTGCGTATTGGGGGATTTTACTTGAGTAGGAGCCACATTAGTGATATCTTCCATAATATCACAACTATATATCCATACAGCGTATTGTCTTCTCTTTATACGGCGTATTGATCAATTTCCTTCTAAGTGTCCTTTGGTGAGTGCAGGCACAAAAACTCCGTATCGTTCCTATTGGATGACACAAACTAGTTGGTTTGTCAAAACAATCAATCTACAAAATATAGCCCGTTTTACAGCTTCAAAAGCGTGCCTTTTTAGTCAAGTTTCACCAAGTATCCATTATTAACTGCAATCCCAGCAATACAAACGATTAAGTATCAATTCTTTTGCAATAATCAAACAAAAGGGTTAATTACATGGATAAATATGCTATAAAATAGACGTTATTTTGATGTCACAAATATCCTCCAAGTGAATCCTACTTATCCTCAGTATCTTTAGAAGTTTATAAAAATGTATCCATAAGGATATTTCCGTTAAGTTAATTCATTTTTGATCTAATTACAAGTACACAACCCAAACTTCTCACGAAATAGAAAGATGAAAACACTCAAATCACTCACCTAATCTATGTGAAAACATGAAACTAATTCGCTCAAATTGCTACGTTGTGAAAGTATCTATCATGAAACTTAGCAAGGATTACACATCTCCACCAGCTAGAGCTAAGGATAACAAGTTTATAAAAGGTAGAATACGGTTGGTATGATAAGGCTTAGGTGTTTGAACATTCTTATAAGCTTTTCCACCAAATTACCACACCAACAAGACAACTGAATCATACATACATGGCCGTAACGACAGAATAGACAAAGATTGGTTCGATCACATCCTCATTTCGAGTTTAACCAATGGTTAGGATGAGAATTAAAAAGGGTAGGGATCATAGAACTGTTCACCAAAGTAAAAAACCAACAAGGCAGCTGAGACGAGTGCATATAGGCCTGTAAACGACAGAATAGACATGCACGCTCGTACAAATCCTCATTCGCGTAAAAACCCATGGTTAATGATTAGGAAAGGAGGAAAATAAATTGTTGTTAAATAAAAATTACGAAACAAATAGATAAAGTCTAAGATACAAGTTGCTAGACACTTTTTCCCGACCGTTACCATGATAAAGACACAACTATTTACAAACGTCTTGATCATAGATAAAAAACAACAACCTAAGTTAGCGTTCCTGTAACGGTCAACTTCCCAATCATCCCATACTTTACATACTTTACAAGGCAAGTGGCGATATCTTCCACTTTATACAATACTCTACATCGTTAACTTTTAAAACGTATCAACGAATAATCGATCCTTCGTGTAATTCCTTCGGTAGCGAAACGATTATCTTCAAACTTTCTTTCTCTTTTTTTGTTGCGATTTTTCTAATTTTTTTTGATTTTTTTCGAACATCTAACTATATACGAAACTCAGAGTAGTTTCACCATCTTCACGATCATAATAATTCTGAATAATTCCTTCGATAATTCTTCATTCTTCAGACGTACCATTAATTGCGATGGTAGTAAAAATACATGAGTTTTGACTATTTTATGCATTCCCATTTACGATGTGCAAATTCTTCCACCATACCCAATTGATACAGACTCGCGAAATACATACTTTACTCTTTAAGCAACAATCCCCGCAACTTGTAAAATAACTTAATCCTGAACAGGGAAGGCTAAGTGTAAAAGGTGTTAACGAAATAAAAAAGTTGGTGTAATTCTAAATGATTAGCTCTACGGGTTGTCAGTGGTATAATACTCTACATGAAGTAAACAAAGGGGTTTATACGGGGATTTAACTAACCAGTGTAGTTAGTTATAAACAATATAAATTAAGAATTTTTTTGAATTTTGAATCCTAAAATATACAAATTTAAAACAAGTTAACTTCCAACTAAATCCGATAGTACTCATTCACTGTGATCTCGAAAAATTTAATACCAAGCCAAGTTCTAAAGTACTACTACATCACCGACACACTCATAATTTTTTATGAAATTTGGGTAAACATATGGAACGGATAAGTTAATCCTCATTATATCTGTCACACTCCAAACGGGGCCTAGACGGAACACGTGTCCGGAGGCGTGGACCTTAATCGCGCATCTCAGTACAAAGCAATAAGGGAAAAAACGACCTCTAAAGGGACGTTTGAAAAATATACATATGTTGCATAATTTGAATTAATAATAAATAAGTTTTACCATCGATTAATTTAAAAGATTCAAAGTTAAAAATGCGGAAGCTTAAATAAGATCAACAACGGTATTTAAAGACATAGATAAATCTCTGGTAAACCGGTACAGGCAAATAGACTTCACATAAGTCAATCAACAGCATCCATGCTAAGCACCTGAGAAAAACATGCTTAAAACGTCAACATAAAGTTAGTGAATTCATAGGTTTAGTTCAAACGGATGTTTACAGTGAACACTAAGATATCAACACGTATGCGACAGTTTATCAACATACAACTTCACATAAAAAGTATTTACGTTTCGCTAAAGCTCATGAACCGAAGCTAATTACATTTTATAGCATAGTAATATTGCTAGGTTTGAAACAAGCCCCCCCCCCGAGGAACAGACCATGACTAGGTGGTAAAAAGCATACCCTAAATCGTATTTAGGGTTTGGTATTTATAGACTCTGAAAATTGGTCGATACGACGTATTGCAAAATTCAATAAGGCGTATTGGATGACTTGGCGTGAGCTCCACGAATAAAATATTCCATAATTTTCTTGAGCTAGTTTGGATACGCCATATTCGATTTTTGGATACGGCGTATTAACCAATACGGAGTATTGGTTCTTCGGATACAGAGTATTGACCAATATGGAGTATTGAGGTTTTGGATACGGAGTATTGGCTAAAAATGTGTTTTTCTTGATATTTGACCAAAGTATCATACACGGCGTATCTACTGATGTGGATACGGCGTATTCTTCAAAGTCAGGCAATGTTCTTGAGTTCTTCGAAGTCTTTAGATACGACGAATTGATGTCAGAATCAGTCGACTTTCTCAAACTCTTTGTTTATGCTTCAAAGCACGTCCTTTTCTCCATCTTTTGCCCAATGCTCGATAATTACTGCAAATAATAAATATAAACAATTAAGTACCAGTTCATGCAATAATTAATACAAAGTCGGTAAGAAACATAGGATAAATGATGCTATAATAATGACGTTATTTAATGTCATTAAATATCCCCCCACTTGAATCCTACTTGTCCTCAAGTAGCCTTTAGAAGTTTATAAAATGTATCCCTAAGGATTTTTCCCTTTAAGCATTTATTTGATCTATTACAAGTACACAACCAAACACCTCACGAAATAGGAAGATGAAAACACTCAAATCACTCAACTAATCTATGTGGTAACATGTAACTAATTCGCTCAATTGCTCAGTCGTGACGAGTATTCTATCATAGGTTTGGCAAGGATACACATCTCCACCACTAGAGCTAAGGAGTAACAAGTTTATAAAGGTAAAATGGGTTTTTATTATAAGGCTTAGGGTTGATCATTCTTCAATCTGTCACCAAAAGTACCACACCAACAATGCAGCTGAAGCACACATACATGGCCGTAACGACAGAATAGACATGTGTGTTCGATATGACCGCACTCAAACCTTAACTCGAATAAGCTTAAGAATAGGACTAGTAGAGTGATTTAGGGTATGGATTTTCTAACTTTCACCAAAAGTAATAAACCAACAAGGTGGATGGATCACACATACATGGCCGTAACGACGGAATAAACATGCATGATTCGATGACATCCTCATTTGAGTAAAACCTAAGGTTAATCATTAGGAAAGGGAAATAAATTGTTGTTAAATAAAAATTTACGAAACAAATAGATTAAGTCCAAACAGATTAGGTTCAAGTTGCTAGATATTTTTCCGACCGTTACCATGATAAAGACACAACTATATACACAAACGTCTTGATCATAGATAAAAAAACAACCTAAGTTGGCGTTCTCGTAACGGAGATAAAAAACAACAGCCTAAATTGGCGTTCCCATAACGGTCAACTTCCCAATCATCCCATACTTTACATACTTTATAAGGCAAGTGGCGATATCTTCCACTTTATACAATATTCTACATCGTTGACTTTTAAGACGTATCAACGAATAATCGATCCTTCGTGTAATTCCTAAGGTAATTGCGAAATGATTATCTTCAATCTTTCCTCTTTTTTTCAGCTAACTATATATGAAACTCGGAGTAGTTTCACCATCTTCACGATCAAAATAATTCCGGATAATTCCTTTGATAATTCTTCATTCTTTGGACGTACCATTAATTGCGATGATAGTAAAAATTCATGAGTTTTGACTACTTTATACATTCCCATTTGCGATGTGCAAATTTCTTCCAACCGTACCAAAATTGACACAAGACTCGGGAAATACATACTTTACACTTTAAGCAACTAGCAACTATAAAATAAACTTAATCTAACAAGGTAGGCTAAGGTGTAAAGGTGTAACGAAATAAACAAGTTGGTGTAATTCCTAAAGGACTGGCTCTATGGGTTATTCTAGGGGTATCTTACCCTTAAAATAAAAGTAAAAAAAGGGTTTATACGGGGGTTAACTAACCAGTGAAGTTAGTTAATAAACAACATGAATAGGCTTTTTGGGTGTAATCCTAAAATTCACCAATTTAAACAAGTTACTCCATCTAAATCCATAATACTCATTATTGTGGTCTCAAATAGATATACCAAGCCAAGTTTTAAAGTCTACTACATCACCGACACACTCATATTTTGTGGAATTTGGGTAAACATTTGGAAACAAATAGGTTAAATCCTCACAATATCTAATAAGGGTTATAATATCTAATAAGGGTTATTGTGTGTGGGTTATGTAACATGTAATTTCACAAAAGTATGCTTTGATTTTTTTTAAAATTTAAGCATATTTTAAGCATTTTAGTGTGAAAATTAGGACAAGTAAACATTCTAATTCCCATCTCCCACTTGAATTATACAACGTCCTTATTGTATAGATAAAACATTATAAAACGGGAATTAAAAAGAATTAGAATGAGAAACTCCCCTGATATTTGCTTGGTAGATTCTCCATGTTGAATTTATTAAGTAAGAATTTGTGTGTTGAACAACCGCCTTGAAGTTTCAAGACTCCAACACCTCCAGACTTGTAAATACTTCAACCAACTCGTCGATTTCTTTTCTTTGATTGAGGTCTTGTGCAAATAATAGGAAAAACATGCATTCCTATTTTTGGTACCTATGGTTAATTTAAACTAAACTAAACAAACTAAATACGAGTCAGTCTGGTGAATACGCCGTATCATGTGCATGAATATGTCGTATTGCCAGAACTGACATTAATGTTTTTAAAGTGCATAAAAGTAAAGACTGATAACGTCCAGACAATCAATTCGCCGTATGGTATGGAGCGTATACGCCGTATTGATGTTTGGGAAGACAAACTCAATAAAAATAAATAATATTCCGGGTTATCTCCTAGGAAGCACTTTTGTTTACAGCGAAGTCTTTAAGTTAGAATTTTCTTCAGCTTCTCTTCACGTTGTATTATCTTTGAATTCGACCACCTATTTATCTTTCACATCAATATGTCTCTCGTGGTACTTCTTTGACCTTTGTCCATTGACCTTGAAACTGACTCCATTCTTATCTGTGATTTTAACGGTCCCATATGGGTACACAGTTTTTACCACATTTGGACCGTATCACCTTGATTTGAGCTTACCCGGATGCATCCTGAATCTAGAGTTAAATAGCAATACCATGTCTCGAACTTTGAAATTTTTATCTCCCCAAAGCCTAGAGTCATGCCATTTCTTAGTTCTTTCCTTGTAGATCTGAGTGTTCTCGTATCACCATCCTTTAATTTCATTAATTTGTTGAGTTCCATTAAATGGTTTTTTGCTACCGCTGTGAGATTCATATTACATTGTTTGAATGCCCAATATGCTTTATGTTCGATCTTTACAGGCAAGTGACAAGCTTTTCCATAAACCAATCTAAAGGGAGTACATCCTGTCGGTGTTTTGTAGGCGGTTCTGAATGCACATAATGCATCATCCAATTTTTCAGACTAATTCTTCGGGTTATATCCAACTGATCTCTCCAGAATATGTTTAATAGCTCTATTGGTTACTTCAGTCTGCCCATTAGTTTGAGGGTGATATGTTGTTGACAACTTATGGGTCACTCTGTACTTTTGTAAGGCTTTTTCTAACTAAGAGTTACAAAAATGTGTCCCCCGATCACTAATTAACGCTCTAGGAACTCCAAACCTTGCAAATAGCCTTCTTAAAAATTTAATCACAACGCGAGCATCATTTGTAGGAAGCGCTTGAGCCTTAACCCACTTTGCGTAATCAACCACTAGTAAGATGTATTTATTACCCTTCGAGTTAGGAAAGGGTCCCATAAAGTCTAGCCCTCATACGTCAAATACATCGCATACCTGAATATTGTTCTGAGGCATCTCATTTCTTAATGACATGTTTCCTAATCTTTGACATGCATCACATCTCATCACGTAATCTTTGGCATCTTTAAAGATACTAGGCCAAAAGAATCCAGATTCATAAACTTTCCTTCCAGTAACCGACGCACTATGATGACCCCAGTTGGTCCAGAATGACAATGTGCCAATATTTCAAAGATTTTGTTTCCAGCAACACATCGTCTCATTATATTGTCCGGGCACAGCTTGAATGCGTAAGGTTCATCCCAAAAATAATTCTTCACTTGAGAAAAAATCTTCTTCGTTTTTCAAGTGTCCAATTCGGAGGCACAATTTTTCCAACGAGATAATTAACATAATCGGCATACCATGGTTCATCATTATTAAGATCGGTTTTCAATAGCATAAGATGTTCTTCGAGAAATTCATCAGCGATTTCCTCTTCCATGAATGTTCCTAAGTCTGGGTTCTCAAGTCTTGACAAATGGTCCGCAGCCAAGTTTTCAACCCCCATTTTATCTTTAATCTCGATGTCAAAACCTTGAAGAAGCAGAACCTACCTTATGAGCCTTGGTTTGGTGTCCTGTTTACTAAACAAATACTTTAAAGCATAATGATTGGTGTAGACAATAGTTTTTGATAAGAAAAGATAGGGACGAAACTTATCAAAAGAGAAAACAACTGCAAGAAGTTCTTTTTCAGTGGTGGTGTAATGTTCTTGGGCATTATTCAGAGTTTTGCTGGTGTAATAGATTGGTTTAAATTTCCCATCTATTCTTTATCCCAAAACAGCTCCAACAGCGAAGTCACTAGCGTCACACATCAACTCAAAGGGTACATTCTAATCGGGCAAAATTATGATAGGTGCGGTGGTTAATTTTTCTTTCAAAATATTAAACGCTTTTTTGCAATCGTCAGAAAAATCAAATTTCGCGTCTTTCATCAAAAGTTTGGTCATTGGTTTAGAGATCATGGAAAAATATTTTATGAATCTTTGGTAAAATCCAGCATACCCTAGAAAACTTCTAACTCCTTTCACATTTGTTGGGTATGGCAACTGAGCTATCACATCGATTTTAGCTCTATCAACCTCAATACCTGCCTCTGAAATTTTATATCCTAAAACAATCCCTTCTTTTACCATAAAATGACATTTTTCCCAATTCAGCACTAGGTTGGTTTCTTCACATCTAGCAAGCATTCTATCTAAATTAGCTAGACAACAATCAAAAGAGTTACCGAATATTAAGAAGTCGTCCAAGAATACTGATGCATATTTTATTTTAAATAATATTTTTACCAAGTTTTAAATTTATAAAAATTGATCTACCTTACAACGCACTATGGGGCAAAGAACCCGACCATGGGTAGTATAGAATGGTAAATCTGAGGTCGTCCCACGAGCTAAGTTGTAATTAGTTTTAATTTGAAATGTCACGTTTTGAAAATAGTTTTTGATTTGAATTGAAAGGAATTAAAAACAATAATAAAATAAATAACTAAAATTAAAAGAGTTGGAGATATCAAGAGAGAAAACGTGCTAACCTAGTTACTTCATTACTATTGTTATGAAAACATTTTCCTGTGCAATTTTAAACTATGGTTTCATTAGCGGTTTCTAAGGTCGATAGACTTGAATATGCATATATAGTCTATCCTATACTCCCTGTGATTCCGAATCAGTCCCGAATCATCTGGGAGGTAGGTTATCTAGGTTGTAGTAATTAATCCCAACTATTCCCAAAACATATCTAATAACCTGTAAAGATTATTAACCTCCTCTGAAAGAGTACCTGTGCTTTTTAAGTATACTAAGTGATAAGTACGGTGACCAATTAGTTCCTACACTAGGTAAGGAGTTAGTGATCCTCCCTAGTACCCGTTGGATCCCATATTGACTAGATAATCTAATAATGGGGCAAGCCAGGTCCAAACCACCCGTACTACCAAAACCAAAGGTTACACGACAATCAAGGAATATCTAATAAAACCATAATTCAACAGGAAACAATCATAACAAAAGTAACTACATAACTAGGCTAGCACTTTAAGTGCTTAGCCGCTCATGGTAATGGAAACACAGCAAGAAATAGAAGAAATCATAGATTGAAAACTCATAATTCTTACAGTATTCGTATTTGAACGAATAAATACAAATAGTAAGTAAAGTGTGATCTCCCTTGGACTCCAGGTGGAATTCTTCGAAGGTTGGAAGCCTTTGTCGCCTCTCCAATTGGCTGTTGAGGAAGTGATGTCGGGATATCTTGAATGAGGCCTCTATTTATAGGTTTCAAACCTGTTACGGCGTAACTTATAAATGCGTTACGCCATAACCTTCTTACATGGTATTTTATATTTAAGCAGTTGTTACGGTGTAACCATATATGGTGTTACGCCGTAACCTTCAAATAATGTCCATAAGTACGTGATATTCCTTCCATATTTGTAGATCTTCATGGTTACGGCGTAACCATATAGGGTGTTACGCCGTAACTCTATCTATGGTAAGATTTCCTTCCAAATTCATGTTTACGGTGTAACTAGATATGGTGTTACGCCGTAACCTTGTCCTTGATCTTCATACTTGCTTAATATATGTTACGGCGTAACCATATTTGGTGTTGTGTCGTAACATTCTTCAAATATTTACACTTTGGGTCCTTTTCCCTTGTTTCTTGTCACTTTCCTGCATTTCACCTAAAAACTACAAAATGATAGAAAATATCTTGTTTTCGAGTATTAGTGAAACATTTGCAGGTAATATAGGGGGTATTTTGCCATAAAAAAAGTATTAAATATTTGATGTTATCAAATACTTCCATAAAGTCTTCCACCATGTCATGGAAAATTGCTGTCATGCATCTTTGAAAGGTAGCTGGTGCATTGCATAACCCAAAAGGGATCCTTCGGTAAGAAAAAGTCCCATAAGGACAAGTGAATGTTATCTTTTCTTGATCCTCAAGTGCGATTGGAAATTGGAAGAATCCTGAAAATCCATCAAGAAAATAGTAATATTCACTCCCACATAAACGTTCTAACATCTTATTGATAAAGGGAAAGGGGAAATGATCCTTTCGAGTTGCATCATTAAGTTTACGATAATCGATGCAAACTCGCCATCCTGTAACTGTGCGAGAAGGAATTAATTCATTATTATCATTCAAAACTACAGTCATTCCTCCTTTCTATGGCATAACGTGAATAGGGCTAACCCATGAACTATCCGATATTAGGTAAATAAGACCGGAATCAAGCAGCTTAACTATCTCGTTTTTCCCCACATCCTACACTTTTGGATTTAAACGTCTTTGGGGTTGAATGACAGGTTTGAAATTATCTTCCATTAGAATCTTGTGTGTGCAATATGACAGACCAATTCCCTTGATGTCTGACATTTTCCAAGCAATCGCTCCCTTTCGTTTCTCTAATACTTGTAAAAGTTAAATTTTCTCCTTTCTGGATAATTCAGATGAGATAATTATAGGAAGGGATTTGTTACCATGCAGGTAAGCGTATTCTAAGTGGTGAGGCAAGTCTTTCAACTCAGGTTTCTTCTCATCAATCTCGTTAGCACTAGCCGAATAAAGGTGTTCTCTTTCTACTTCAACAGGTTTTGCTGTTTCCTGCACAATTAGATACGGCGTATTTATAGACGCGATACGCCGTATTGGTTTATCTGAATCAGAATCATAATCGGTTTTACATTCAATAGGTTTACAGCCTTCTAGGTCTGAATGATCAATTGATTTTTCTAGCCCTCTTGATAGAAACGATTCAGGTTCCTCATTCGCCAGTAAATCCCAAACTTCTGCGTTGATCGTGTCGTCCAAATCATCAACCCCATAGCATTCATCGTCTTCAGTGGGCGGTCTCTTAATTGATTGATCTACGTCAAAGATTACTTCATCGTCTCCTACTCTTAGTGTTATCTTTTTGTTGAATACGTCTATCATTGCTCGAGCGGTTGCCAAAAATGGTCTTTCTAAAATAATAGGAACTCTTGAGTCTTCGGGCTTATCTAAAATAACGAAATCTATCTGAAGGACGAATTTATCAACTTTTATGAGCACATTTTTAATTATTCCTCTCGGGTATTGGATTGATCTATCTGCAAGTTCTAAGCTCATTCTGGTGGCCTTTGGTTCACCTAACCCTAATTTTTCATACATCGTATACGACATCAAACTTATGCTAGCCCCCAAATCTGCTAAAGCATTGTTGATATGTAATTGTCCAATGTTACAAGGAATAGTAAAACTTCTTGGGTCTTTTTCTTTTGATGGAAGCTTGTTTAACAATATTGCTGAGTACCTTCGTTTTCCTTCCTTAATCTTCGAGGAAAGGGAATAGGTGGCATTTGGATTTTATTTGAAGGTTGGGTAACAGGTTTAATGGTTTTATGAGGTTGATCATTGGTGAGGACGTCATTTGATTCAACAGGTTCATCTTGATTTACTGCTTGAGGTTCCTCGGTATAAACGTTGGTGTCATCATTTTGAGCATCTTGAGTCGTAGTTTTTTCTCCTCTAGTAGTTACTCCTTTAACTTCGCAGTCTATCATTGGAGTATTATTGATCATTTTTAACAACTCTTGTACTCTAAATCTGAGCTCAATTAACGAATTATTTCTTTCTTTGAATAAGATCTCGTTTGTTGTTTGGAAGTCACAGATGAACGCCCTAATCTCTTCGTGTTCTCGTTTTCCTTCGTCAATGAACTTGCATAACATTTCCTCCATCGTTAACTTTCTTTCAGGATAGGTAAAATGATATATGTTGCTCCTGAAAAGTAAGACATAATTCAAAGTAAAGATATCCAAGGAAAATAAATTTGCAAAGAAAAATATTTAAAACGTTCTTCAATACGCCGTATCCAAATAATTGAATACGTCGTATTGCTAATAAGAACAAATACGCTGTATTGGACAAAAATTTGGATACTTCCGTCTTCAATGGATTGGGATACGCCGTATCGAATTATCGACCAGAACAGGAAAACAATTAAATACGCAAATAAACAATCAAGAAAATAAAATAATCTAAACTACACTAATCCTAAGGGTTAGATCTAATGTTAAAAACCAAAATATAAAATAAAAATCAAGATTAATTTTTGTTCCCCGACAGTGGCGCCAAAAACTTGATTGTGTCGTTGTGTGGTGTATATTTTTATGATTCAAGTTTTAAATTTATATTTTGCCGACTTAACCAAAAACAACACTTTAACGGACAGTGTACCCGGTCGGTGGTAGATTCGTGGTAAGTAGGGTGTCGAACACTTGAAGCGAGGTTAAATCTTTCAATTTATTAATACTTTGGTTTACTAATCTAAGTTAATTCTAATCTAAGTCAAACCTATGCTAATCCTATGTTAGTTCTAATCCTAATTCTAACAGGTTAAAAAGGGGGGTTTTTTAGTCTGAGAGACTGGCACGGGTTTGGTGGTGACTACAATCAATTCAAGACACTTTAACCCACGTAAGCAAATTAACAGAAGATAAAAGAGCGGTCAAGCCTTATAATAGAAAACTATATTAGCCATTATTAATCCGATTAGAAGTTGGTTTGTTTATTCAGTGCAATGATTACTTATCTCGAGGCGGCATATCATTCTTAAGACAGGCGTTACTTCTTCCTAAGACCTAGACACGTATAATTCTGTCACAATTAAATGTATCCGCATAAAGCATCCTTAATTGCTGATTATAATCTATCTTAGGGATTAAAGCAATGGTGATCTTGTTAAACCTTAGCTCATAGAGACTTTACCCACTTACTGCTTAACGACAATTTATACACTAGTAGTCTACTTGTCCAACTATCCAATGGAATCAGAATGTTATTTCTTGAATTATCTAGGTTCACCTGCTAGTCAACTTGTTCACTAAACCAAAGGCAATATCCGATATCTAGTTAAGCCAGAAGCGTATCCTAGCACGGATTTAGCAGGACAATATTTGTGATCCTATTATTTTAGATTTATTAATCACTATATGGAGAGCTATCTCGACATCTAGATTACTTGGTTCATATCACTAGATCGAGTTGAATGATAGGTCGCATATTAAAGCACATAAACAAGTATAAATTGATAAACATAAACAAGCATACAACGATAAATTAAGCAATTGAGATATAAACAAAACCAGACATTTAGATTTTCATAATAATGGCTAATACCCGAAGGTATTAGCCTTCAAACATCATAATTAATACAAGAGTAATGGCTTAGCCAAGGTAAACTAACCGAGTTAACGAATGATACCAAAAACTGAACGATTACAAAAGTATAAGAAATTACACGTTGTCTCCTGTGGATTGGAATGCGTTGCAAGACCTCTTCTACTATTTTTCTCCTCTAAAAATCGACTTTTATAGTTTAGGTATCGAGAATATGATTTAGCACACTTAAAACTCATTTTTGAGTTTTCTATTTATAGGGTATGTAGTCGGTTCGATACGGCGTATCCAATGTATTGGATACGGCGTATTGGGGTTTCTTGGAGTAGGGACCACATTTGATATCTTCCAGAATATTCACATACTATATTTCCAATACAACGTATTTGTCTTCTATGGATACGGTGTATTGATCTTGTTTCCTTCGTGGTCTTTGGTGAGTGAAGGCACATATACGCCGTATCTTCCTTGATGGATACGGCGTATTGGTCTTCAGAATAGTAATCTTCAAAATATGTTCGTTTAAGCTTCAGAATGCGTGCCTTTTAGTCAAGTTTCACCAAGTACTCCATAATTACTGAAATTCTCAAATATAAACGATTAAGTAACAATTCTTTGCAATAATCATACAAAATGGGTTAATTACACAGGATAAATGATGCTATAAAATAGATGTTATTTGATGTCATCAGTCAACACGTAGTAAGCATCGATAAGTTCAATGCCCATAATAGCACCCTGCGAGGCCAGAAAAAATATCTTATTATTGTTCATTTACTGCTTATAAAGTTTGTGTCTATGGAATATTGATATAAAAGATAAAACCTGCAACCGCTAGCAGTAAATGTATCGAACCCCATTAGCTCACTAAAGAATACATTTATGGTAAGGGAAAAGCGCAACTACGGAGAATGTGTTAACTTACCTAAATTGTTGTCGAAGGGGTGTCTCAGTCCTTCGAAAGTATGCAATATTTATTAGGCCACCATATTGAAATATACATTAAGGATTTTGCGACCGTCACGCAAGCCGAACCGTAGACTTTTTTTACTACAGGTTGGGCATGCGTGAAAGTAACAAAATTCCTAGCAGACTTTAGGGAACATACCTGACGACCAGTCAAAAGCAAACGGCCATTCGAATGTGGGTGATTTACTGAACGGATGTCGTTGACTTCTGACATGGAAGCCAGGGATGTGCACTAATAGTGAATATTTTAAAGAAAATCGATCGATGGGACATGTCATTTTACATCGGCGATCTCAAAAACTTTTGAAACACGCATAAGGTTATAAAATATAATCATTGAAAAGGTTTATTTTATCTGCATGCATGTATTACTTTTTGTTGCAAAGTGCACTAAACTTCAATTACGGAAACCATCCATAGAACATTGTATTCTGATAGTAACAAAAACAAAGCAAAAAAACCGGTAAAACAAAATGAGTTAAAACCCGATCTACGAAGCTTAATTCTGCGGGACATATCTCAAGTCTGTTGGACATCTCCTAAACTTGAATGCAGCTTATGTATCTATAAAAATTAACAAAGAGGGTAAGTATAAGGCTCAGAGAGGTCAGTAATCGAGAAAAAGAGGATACGCCCGCCATGGCTACAAACCTAATAGGTTGCCACGCCAAATTTTAGACAATCTCAGATTTAACCGAACCCATTTAAACTCATCACGACCTCGTTAACAGTGATTGCACAACAACATGTGTACAGCTCAATCAAAAAAGGCAATAAAAAGATGACAATCTCGCTTGCCATGATGGATAACAAATGAAAAAAATGCGAAACATATTTTGGTTCATTGCAGTTTTCACAGAAAACAGGAGCTTGGCTGCAAGCTTATTAAGCTTGCCTCGCCAAAAGATCAAGCCAAGCTTACCGACCCGCACATTTATTGTTTCTGACCCGCTAAACACGTAACATTATAACTATATTCTAACTTTATACAAAAGATAGAAACCGGGAAAAGTGCATATTAAATGCGTTTAATGCATTCAACTCGCCGGAACCCGGGTTGTTTAAAAACCCACTTGAAAGCCTGTTTTACCCCACCAGAAAACCCGCCTAAAAGTATAGACTATAAACAACAAATCTAATCATTTTCCCCGTCATGGCTGCAAATGTAATTATTTGCCCCGCCATGGCTGCAAACGTAATACTTTAAACCTGTTGAGCAAATTCAACACAAACATGCCAAAAACCCCTCAATGCATTTTCATGGTTGCGAGCTTAAAACACTCTAAAAATAATCTCAGCTTTAAAAGCTGATAGGTTCAAGATTCTGAGACTAAAAGATGCATGCTTCAATCCTCATTAGTCATACAGCCTGCGTATTTTTTGGTAACAGCTTCTCAAATAATTCCCATAGCAGACTCGGTCCAAATACCGACACATACACATTTAGTCATTTTAGATTTTCAAAGACTAGTCAAGGCATCGTCAGCAAAGCTGACATTAGCAATGGACTCAGTGTCGGTACACACCTTGACTTATAAAATCATTAAGCTAACAAAAGCAGCAAGCAACAACACCCTCATATTTTGCTTTACGCAATTGATAACATCAAATATTTAATACTTTTAGTGGCAAAATACCCCATATATTACCTGCAAATGTTTCACTAATACTTGAAAACGAGATATTTTCTATCATTTTGTAGTTTTCAAATGAAATGCAGGAAAATGACAAGAAATAAGGGAAAAATGACTCAAAGTGTAATTATCTGAAGAATGTTACGGCGTAACACCAAATATGGTTACGCCATAACATATATTAAGCAAGTACGAAGATCAAGGGCAACTTTACGGCGTAACACCATATCTAGTTACGCCGTAAACATGAATTTGGAAGGAAATCTTACCATAGATAGAGTTACGGTGTAACACATCTTAAGGTTATGCCGTAACCATAAAGATCCACATATATGGAAAAAAGATCACGAACTAATGGAAATTATTTGAAGGTAACGACGTAACACCATATCTGGTTACGCTGTAACAAGCCTCTAATATGAAATGTCGACAGCAGCAAGGTTACGATGTAACCCACAAATCAGTTACGCCGTAATCCCTTAGAAACCTATAAATAGGGGCCGAATTTAGCCTTAAGAATCATCCTTCTCCCTCCCATCTGAGGGGACGACTAGGACATCTCATCAGGTCATTTTTCAGCCCTCTCCAGCCTTTTAAGAAGGAAGTTTCCGGTCCCGATCATCATCATCATACTAGTTTGGTTCGATTATCATGTTTTCATTACTATCATTAATTGACGATAATATTGATTGTATAAATACAGTTTTTGGCTAAGCTTATCTTATTAATTATCATTATGATTCATTTACTTCTTGCTAATTATGGATTCTGGTTATATTACTTTGACCATAAGAAATGCCAAATATGATGCTCGCTCACCATAACCAGTAGGACAAAATCCCTGTTACTAAGGGCTGGGAGTTGCGAGATAATTGAGGATTAGATGATCATTCAATCCTCGCTTTCACATTAAGTAGAATAAGTGAATCATTAAGTAATTAGGACCGTATCCCCTTCTCTTCTTTCTTACCTTATTCATTTCAATTAAGTTTTATTGTTTTCATTAGAACAACTTTTTAAACGTGACAACCAACTTTAACTCAGATTTGTAACCGCCTTTTAGCTCTTGGGACGTCCTCAGATTTACCAAAACTACACTACTCACAATCGGGTTCTCTGTCCGTTAGTGCGTTTGTAAGGTGAAACGAGTTTTAAAAATTTAAAACTTGGTAAATAATTATTTAAAAATAAATACGCATCAAGTTTTTGGCGTCGCTGCCGGGGAGCTAATTAGGTTTTAAATTTGAGTTTTGTATATATTTTATTTCAGTATTTGTTTCCTTGTAATAGCATAATCTACTGTTATCTCTTGTTTGATTTTTAGAAAACATGGAAATGGAGCATGATATTGAGAACATGACGATGAACGAATACCTTGAGTATGAAGCTGCAAAAGAAAGACAAGTGTGGGACGATGTTCGATCCAGAAGAAGTCCAACAAATTATAATGAGGCGGATGTTGACTCTTTTCACCGGAATAAGAGTAAGACTTTTAGCTATCCGTACTCTCATAACTTAACTCCTCCACACCCTTGTTTCCTACATGTTCAATCATATCCTAAGAATTATTTTGTATCTATTCATGAGAGCAAAGATGTAGACATTGAGAATATGACTATAGCAGAATAGCAGAATATAATCTATACGTTGCTAAACAAAGCCAAGGAATGAATCCACTCAGTAATCACTCTTATGGTTTCACACCCTAAATTTTCACTCAACCACCACACACACCTAACACTAGTAAGAAGGATTCTGACTTTGATAAAATCTTGGATGACTTATTTAGAATGGGAGCCAAAAACATGAAGCGAATGGGGAATGATATAGTTCAGGATAGTATTTGGGAACATGATGATGATTCGAAGGAGGATCAGGAGGAAGATGGTGATGATGGGGATACTTTTGATAGGTGGGATATTACGGTCAAGGACGTAGAACGGATTAGGAAATTTTTTAACGTCCCTGATGAAATAGACGAAATTGTACTACCTTTGATCCCAGAACCCATTCACACCACACCACCCAATGATGATTATGTAGCACCGACTACTAAATCAATTTTGGATGAACTTTTGGAAGAATTCAAAGACGAGATCTTGAATGTAACCATGGTTGACGATGAGGCTGATTTTTATCCTACTAAGGATTTAGAAGAGCTTGAAAGACTTCTCGCTAAGGAATCTCAGTCAAATTTTACAGAAATACAAGTGCATTCAGTTATCATAAATACCGAGCCTTTCATTCATACTCAACTAATGAGTCCCTTATATGGAGTGTTCAAAACATCTAAACCATGTAAGGTAGATAGGGACATTATATCTCCTGGAAGGTATGCTTTCTATTCATTATTTCCCTATCATGTAGCATACTTACACCCTAAGGGTGTCTATTGCTACTTCCACCCACACTTGATCCCAAGTGAGGGGATGGACACCCGATTACCTAGTAAATAAGGGTGGAGTCAAGCTAGAGACTCAAACAAAAACAAGCGCTTCGTGGGAGGCACCCCATGCCTATCTTTTAATTTATGTTTTGTCTTATTTTATTTCAATTTTTGCATATTAGTTGGTTTGTATGTTCCTAACTTGGTTTTGCAGGGGTATAACAGCGAGGAGAACAACATTCTAGGTCACCCTCGACTCGTAATTATGTGGGGGGGGGGGGGGGGGGGGGGGGGGGGGGGGGGGGGGGGGTGGGGGTGGGGGGGGGGGGGGGGGGTGGGGGGTGGGGTTGGGGTGGTAATGTTGCTACTGCTTGTGCCATCGCCTGGCGGATCCAAGATTTTGTACCGTATGTGGCACAATTTCGGCTCGCTTCGCTTCGCTAATAGTTTTAAATTTTAGTGCTTTGTTGATTAAGGTAAACTAATTTCTTTTTTGCGGGTTCAGATATCAAATCCAGGTAAATTAGATATAGTACATATTGAAACAAAAGTAATCTTTTGAATCATAGATAAAATTAAACATTTTGTAACTTTACCTTTTTAGCAAATAAAAGTAAAACACAATAGAAAACTACTGAAATACCTTGGAATGGTTTTATACGGAACTAGTCAACTAATGTTATTTTAATGGATATGATTTGTTTACTACTTTTTTACCATTCAATTTAAATTAATTTAATATTATCAAAACCAAATATATCACATATTTTTTTAGGTAAAATATATCATGGATGATGGAATAAGTCCAAATGCACTCCTGTGTCCCCACCATCATGGTTCAAAAAGGCGCGCAATTGCCTCAGCAAATGCCTCGCAAAGGCGGATGCGTGAGATCCACGTCCTACACGCAATAGACCAAGGCTTGGGCTTAAGGCTTGACGTGAGACGAGGAATGAAAAAATGTGATAAGACGCGAAAAAACGTAATGCGTGGAGGCTTTTTTGAATTCAATTTTGATAAAAATCGTATTTTTATATAGAAATGAAAAAAGATTACTAGTTTCTTGACTTTATTCTTATGTATTGACACTTTTTGAAACCCAATATATTTTAATATGATAAAATATATAAATTTTATAAATATTTTCATATTTGTGCCCCTTAAGTCACGCGCTTAAAACAACCTGACTCGCCATGGCATCGCAAAGGCGTGAGGCTTGGCCATGCCGCAACGCAACTTGCAACAATTACGGCGTAACCAACACAGTTACGTCGTAATCATTTGGATTACGGCGTAACCTTTTCCATGATTACGCCGTAACTAAACTTAATCTAAAATTTTCAAAATGTCATCCACATAATTACGGCGTAACCCAGTCCATGGTTACGCCATAACCACTTCCTATATACCATTAAATTGTTTGAAATTTTACAAAACCATGTATATTGGTAAATGAACTTTGTGGGTATGTTCTCTAGAAACCCTCACGAGACTTCACTCGTCCACTTGGGCCACCAAGTGGTTTAAAAGGCTTGTTGCATATGTTAAATGCAACCGTGATTCCTACAAAAGTAAGTTAGGATTATTTTTCTTGTATCATCATCCTATAAATTTCGTGCTATTATGCTTTTATCCAAAACGACTCTGATAAAGAGACGTTTTTAATACATTCAAATTCGAAATAAAAGTTTACATCCTATGTCCAATTGTTTCATAATTCATACAACATTTTTGCAAGTCATCTTCGAATGACTTTTATTTAATGGGCCTTCAAAATATATGTTTCATTTATATCTCCACATATCTCCATCACCGAATTACCTTCAATACCTGAGGATAAACATGCTAAAAAACGTCAAACAATAAAGGTTGAGTGAATCCATAGGGGTTTATATAATAAAAACATAAAAAATATGTTGGGTTCCCAACATCAAAACTCCGAACACAAGTGAACATTTCTCAATATTCATCATGATATAACGCTTGGATCATACAACGGTATAGGGGTGGATTATTATAAGCCTACATGAATCGAACGTACCTCAATATCATTATAGTTGGGGTCCCGAACAAGGTATGCCCACTTTACACCCTGCTGCTATGAGGAGTGGGGCCTCTTATTCTCTATACAATGCATCCGTGGTGTTATGTTCCCAACACAAGACGATAGCTAGTCGTCACGGATCGGAGGTGGTAATCTCCAAATAGTACTATTTCATGTATAAGCGTATGCCTTATTCCCGGCAATTAACAATTCATGATATTTCCGCGGGACTTTTTATTTAGCGAGTTAAAGCTAACTTATAATAATCAAGGCTACTAGCATACATTCGGGTCCCTTGTGTTCTATTTTAAAAACAAGCATGTTATCTCCCTCGCGGGTTTCTAAAACAATTAAAATGTAAAAATGCGAGGCTATGAACTCACTTGATAATGTCGGAAGAAAATAGATCGACGATAAACGAACTCGGTCGTCGGCACGTAATCACCCGGAACCTATACAACATGTATGGGTTTAGGCTTTTATGTTGGTAAAAATTAATAACGACTCCAAAATAGACAAGTATGTATATATATAGGTATGATGATCAAGTTATAATTGGGTAAGTTAAATCACACTTAAGTTTTCTAAGTAAATTTTAAAGTATGACATTTTTACTAGTTTTATTACTTGTTAAATTTCACTAGTTTTAACACAATTGGTCCAAAAAGCCCAATAGGCCCAATTATAAGCCCATTAAGTAATTTGGTCTATTTTAATGGTCCATGACCAGGCCTTAGTCCAAATATTAGGCCCAAGTGGGTTGGGTCCAATGCTAAGCCCAATAAGTCTTTTAAATATAATTAGTGTATTTGGGTCTAGTGGCCCATTTAAGTCTTATGGCTTATTTTAAGTTTATGTGTATAACTTGTATAAATTTTTCGGGTTTTCGAGGTCGATATAAGTTTAAGGTCAGTAGGTTCATTATATAAAAACTCCCAAAAGTGGGTCCTACCACCTCGGGTTTTCGTCGCAAAAACGCTTTACAACTTTTAGTATGAATATAGACGTAAAAGTTTTATATAGGTTTATGTTTATAAAAATAGTTATATCTCTTTAACCATAAATAGTGTACTTATAATATTTACATTTATAGTTTCATATTTAAGTGTACATTATAGATTATAAGTTATTTCTATACTTTATTTTGAGTGGACATATACTTAAAGTCATTTCTTTATACAAAAGTCAATTTATCATTTTTGGCTGAAAACTCACTTTTACCATTTTTGACGCCATTTTCAAACCATAATGAATTGGTTGACTATCCAATTGGTCCAGTATCTACATAAGTTTATCTACATCTCATAGTTTTAGGTTTTTACTCAACTCAGAGTGCAAGTATGACTTTTTATACGTTCTGTCCAGCAAGGTCAGAATTGTGCTCAATTTTGACATTCCAATGGTGATCCAACTTGCTACATGATCACAAGACATTTTTCAACAACCTAGAGTATTCAAATCAACTCTCAAAGTTACTCAAAATTCCAAAACTTACTGTTAACATCTGCCCATAATTTTTAGTGATTTCTAGCTAGTTTCAATAGTTGATTAAGCCATTTTTAACCTAGATCTATGCATGGATGGACAATTTCACCTCTTTGATAACAAAACTTATAAAGTTTTACCACAAGAAAATGATGATGATGATCAAATGATCAACAATAACAACAAGACTTGATGTAGACTTCAAATCCAAGCTTAGTCTTTACTCCAAAAACACTTTGACCATTATTTTCTCTAACCAAATAGCTTTTATAAAACCTAATTAAATTCAGCCCCTAAAGTGTACAAAATCCTTCTTGAAAACCCTTTAAATCACTCCCAAAATACAAGAAACACACTAGGTAGTCATATTCACTAGTGTTCTTATTAATTGATCTTCAAAAATTTATGGAATGGGTGTTTGTGGTGGCTTAATGGGACGGTAAGGAGGAGGGAAACAAGAGAGGAGATGAAGTTTTTTTTTGAATAAAATGAGATGGAGTGTGGTGCTAGCTCTTTATAAAACTTATGCATGCATTACATGCATTTTGGAAGAAAAGTATTGACACATGGTTGAACCATGTGGTTCTTCTTGTGCCGCCCCACATGGGTGTGTTTTTAGTGGGATAAGTTTAAAAACTTGTCCCACATTTTGTAAATGCGGGTATTATCAAAGTCCGATATTTAAAAAGGTACGATTTGTAGTCATTTTTCGTAAAAAGTAAAAATAGTACGAGACACGAAAAATAAAAACGAATGTAATAAAAATATTTCTACGGAAATTCGATAACATAAACGTCGATACTTAACGTAGGATTCTCCGGTTCTTCGTTGACGTTACTCAATTTGCAAACGTAAACCCTAATTTCTTCCGGTTAATAGTGAGTTCACATCTCAACATAAAAATAAAAATTATATTTAATAATCGAGAATAAAATAACGACCTGAATTTGACGGATTGTCGTCAGTTTCTTATTAAAATCAAATAGATGATGATATTTCTTCCACATCTGATCCTCCCATTCCCAAGTCTATTCTGGTCCACGACTCTAGTTCCATCGAACTTTAACTATAGGAATCCGACTTTGCTTAAGTTGTTTCACTTCTCTATCCATGATTTCGATAGGTTCTTCGATGAAATACAACTTCTCGTCGATCCTTATTTCGTCAAGAGGAATAATAAGATCTTCATCCGATAACACTTCTTCAAGTTCGAACATGGAATGTATTATGTATTCCTTGAAGCCCTCGGGGTAATTCCAGTTCATATGCCTCCGGACCTACTCTTGATAAAATCTTGAATGGTCCAATATAACGGGGACTTAATTTCCCATGTTTTCCAAATCGAACAACACCTTTCCACGGTGATACTTTCAGCATAACTTTGTTACCCACTTCGAACTCCAAAGGTTTACGTCTCACATCCGCATAACTTTTCTGTCTGCTACGAGCAGCCAATAATCGGTTCTTGATTTGCACAATCATCTCTGTCGTTTCACGAATCATTTCTGGTCCTGTGAGTTGGGCATCTCCAACCTCACTCCAACATACAGGCGATCTACATTTCCTTCTGTATAGAGCTTTGAAAGGTGCGGCTTTAATACTAGCGTGATAACTATTATTGTATGAGAATTCAGCTAAAGGTGAGTGCTTATCCCAGTCACTACCAAAGTCAATCACGCAAGCACGCAACACATCTTCTACTGTCTCTATCGTTCCTTCACTTGACCATCAGTTTGAGGATGATAAGCAGTGCTCATATCTAAATTCATCTCTAATAACTTATGAAGGGATCTCAAAAAATCCGGATACAAAACGAGGGTTTAGGTCCGAAATAATCGACACGGGTACCCCGTGCCTACAAACAATCTCCTTCAAATACCATCGAGTCAACTTCTCCATTTTAAACTTCTCATTCATCGGAATCAAGTGAGCAGATTTAGTCAATCAGTCACAATGACCCAAATCGAGTCATATCCAGATGATGTTCTTTGAAGCTTTGAAATGAAATCCATTGTTATTCTCTCCTACTTCCAAACAGGGATTTCAGGTTGTTGTAGTAATCTTGACGGCTTTTGATGTTCGGCTTTGACTTTAGCACAAGTCAAGCACTTACTGACATAAGTCGCAATGTCAGCCTTCATATTCGGCCACCAGTATAACTTCTTCAAATCATGGTACATTTTGTCTGATCCAGGATGAATGGAATATTTTAATTTATGAGATTCCCACATGATTAGGTCTCTCAATCCTCCAAATAATGGTAACCATACTCGTCCTTTCAGACATTTCGTACCATCGGGTCTAACTTCGAATGGCTCTCTTTTGCCAAGAAATCCTTCGGCTCCAATATTCCCCTTCTTGCACGCTTCAACTTGTTGCATTTCAAATTTGTTCAGGTAAATTATTATGCACTGTCACAACCAAAGCACACACTCGAATCGGCTCTTTATCCTTCATGCTCAACGCATCAGTGACAACATTCGCCTTCCCTAGGTGATAACGGATAACACAATCGTAATCACTCACAGGTTCAATCCACCTATGCTGCCTCATGTTTAGCTCTTTTTTTCATCCAAAATATATTGTAGGCTTTTGTGATCGGTGTATACAGTACACTTAGTGCCGTACAAATAATGTCTCCATAATCGAAGAGCAAAAACCACCGCTCCCAATGCCAAGTCATGGGTCGTCTAGTTTTCTTCATTCTTTCTAAGTTGTCTAGAGGCGTACGCAATCACCTTTTCTCGTTGCATCAACACAGCTCCAAATCCTTTAAGGGATGCATCACAATACACAACAAAGTCTTCGCTTCTATCGGGTAGTGATAATATTGGCGCACTACACAATTTCAGCTTCCAATGTTTGAAATGCCTCCTCTTCGTCGTTTCCCCATACAAACGGCTTATTTTTCTGAGTGAGTTAGTTAATAGTTTGGATATTAGAGATAACTCGTTAATAAACCTTTGATAATAACCTGTCAAACCCAAGAATTGTCGCACTTCTGTTGGTGTCGTCGGTGCGGGCCAATTTCTAATGGCTTCAATCTTCGCAGGATCAATATGAATTCCACTACTATCAATCACATGGCCAAGGAATTGTACAGAATCAAGCCAAAAATCACACTTTGAAAATTTTGCGTACAATTTTTCACTCCTTAGCAAATTCAAGATAGTCTTCAAATGTTCATAATATTCTTCTTTATTTTTGGAATAAATCAGAATGTCATCAATGAACACGATCACAAACTTATCAAGATACGGCTTGCACACGCGATTCATTAAGTCCATGAATACTGCAGGTGCATTAGTCAGCCCAAAAAGGCATTACTTGAAAAATCATTATGTCATAACGGAGTTTCTAAACGCTTTTTGGTTGCTAATTGGAATCGTATCCTAGCGGAGGATACAAAGTTGATGATAACCAGACCGTAAATCAATCTTCGAATAAACACTAGAACCTTGCAGCTGATCAAATAAGTCATTAATCCTTGGTAATGGATATCGATTCTTGATCGTCAACTTGTTCAGTTCTTGGTAATCAATGCATATTCGGAATGATCCATCCTTCTTCTTCACGAACAAGACTGGAGCTCCTTACGGTGACGAGCTCGGTCGAATAAAACCTTTCTCTGACAACTCTTACAGTTGCTTGGACAACTCCTTCATTTCGTATGGAGCTAAACGATATGGTGCACGCACCACAGGTGCAGCATCAGGAATAAGATCAATACGGAATTCAACTTGCCTGGGTGGCAAAAGTCTAGGTAATTCTTCAGGAAATACCTCGGGAAAATCTCAAATAACTGGAACATCTTCTAATCGCTTCTCCTTCGACTCATGTTTAGTAACTTGAGCTAATAATAGCTCACTACCCTTCTCGATATACTTTTGAGCCTTAATGCAAGAAACAATCTTCAATCGGGAATTATTTCTATTTCCTTCGATAACCAACGTCTTACCCTCTAGGGGAATTCTAACCTTTTTCTCTGCACACAAAATAGCAACATCATATCGTGATAACCAATCCATCCTAATAATGATATCAAAACTTCCTAGTTCTATTACCATTAAATCGATTGGAAAAGAACGGTTTAAAATATTAAGTGTACACCCTATTAACACATTATTGGTACTTACTACTTTTCCATCGGCCAATTCGACTTCATAGAAAGTATCTAACTCAACTGGTTCTATATTAATAAGGGTACTAAAATTTGTAGATACTAAACTTTTATCGGCACCCGAATCAAATAAAGCAATAGCATATCGGTTGTTGAGTAAGAACATACTAGTAACGACTTTCGGATCTTGCTGAGCATCCACACGTCCCAACTTGTAAACATCTCCACGGTTATTTCCACCTTGTCCATTCTTTTTCAACTTAGGGCAATCTCTCTTTTGGTGACCCTTTTCATTGCAATTAAAACAAGTCACATCTTTTCTGTTGAGGCTCCAACAAGCAGCAATCTTGTGCCCCAACTTACCACACTTACCACATTTCTAACAATCCCCAGCATGCTTCTTATTCTTGTACTTTGGACAAACTTCGTTGTCATTTGGTGCAGCATTGGTCATAGCTCCAGCATTAGCCCTTCTTTGGTTTTGCGACGGTTTGTTAATCGCGTCGGTTGTCACCGACCAACCACGATTCTCATTCACCTTTCCTCTTTTCACTATCAAGAAAAGCTCATCAGTCTTGTCTTGTATTATTTATCTCAGGAGCTGTAAGCCATACAGGACAGCCTCATCATTACAGCAGTCCTCGATGATGTAACATCACACGTTTATTCTTCAGACAAACCACGGAATATACTGCTCCAAACTTCACCAGCTCAGGCTCACCATTCTAGGACACAATAAGGCCAATTCATGGAAATCAGTTTGTAAACCCATCCAATATCAGACCCTTTTACTTCAAGTTGTAAAATAAATTTCTTGCTCCAGCTTTGCAACCACACTTCGAGGACAAAAAATTCCTCGGTCCATCCACTTTCTCACCCTCAGGTCCAACTGGATTACCTTTAGCAGTAGGAGCATCATACCATGGAAGCAATTCTTCCATTCCACCAAGTCAATGCACGACCTTGGAGAGTAGCAGTTGCAAATTTAACCTTATCCCTCTCCTTGCAGTCACTGATTCGAAACACAAATTCTAGTTTCTCAAACCACTGACATAATCCCACGGCACCTTCGGTGCCTTTAAAAGGTTGTGGGTCACCACTCATGAATGTTATGTAAGTACCCCAGTAAAATAATTTCGGGCGCCTTCCGAGCTAGCACTACCTACTTCCAGCCACACACCACCAGCTCCAGCACCACCGGCTCCAGCACCCACCGGCTCCAGCACCACCGACTCCAGCACCACCGGCTCCAGCACCACCGGCTTCATCACCACCGGCTCCGCGGTTCATATTTGCCATAAATTCAGCCATAGATGTGGTATATTTTTTTCATATATTTCTTTTTTTTTTTTTTTTTTTCCTTTCTTTTTCTGGATAATTGTTCCCTAATAACCTCGCGCCATACGTGCCTCTGATCATTTTGCTCTTTGGCGGCCATTTCTGTTTCAAACACAAAATCAAATCATAATGAGTATTCATTCGATGATTGTATTAAGCAAAGGAAAATTTAGAAGAAAATAAGAAAAGAAAGGGTTACCACAACAACATCATAGTATTAGAACCAAAAGATAGTCATTTCATCAATCATTAACAAGTTACCAAGTTTGCATTGTCATAACATTACATGGTACCATCTAATGCTATACAACTCCAAAAGAACTAGTTCTCATCTAACTGACATGCAGTTTTTAGTTAGTGATTTACAAAAGATACTACTAATGATAAACTAATCTACTAAGAGTTACTAGGTGGTCCACGTGGCTCGGAAGGTCTCTCGGCCCCATCAGAAGTAGAGTTCTTCGATTTCTTTCTTGGACGCTCGGTATCCTCATCATCGGATGGCGGCTTTGCAACAGCCCCAATTACGAAAACCATATCCAAGGTAAAACATCTATTCTACACTCGGGGAGACTCATGCAACATTCCTCTCAGCAGTTATGACGCTCCAACAAAGCCCACGCCAACTTAGTCTCAGTCTCAGCCAATCTTTTTCTTCATTGTGGCATTCTCCCCGCTCTCCAATATTGATACCCTCTCGAGAACATTAGCCAAAGCACGCTCGACATTCTCCAATGATTTTATTCTTAGATTTGAGAAGAGCAATCTCAGTTTGGCACGTACCCAACTCAGCCTCCATGACTCTAGCTTGTGCATGTGATGCCTCCAAATCACGCCTTAAGGCCCACGGTGCTAATCTTACCAACATGAGATGAGTATCATCAAGACGAGAGAAGTTGAACTCTACTACCTCAAATTAGCCCTTCGAAGTCACGAATAGCATTTGGTTTGGGTAATAGTCAATCAGTAAGCCTAGGGTGCAACATGACCTCATCGTACTCTAAACTCAGAAAGTCGGGACGACACAGAATAGATGGACACATCTCAGGGTGGAAGGGTTTGTCTACCCTCTCTCATAAGGAAATATCAACTCAGCATCTTCCTCGGGCTCAATGATTAACATCTTCCTATGGGTTACTCTTTCAAGATCGTATTTAGGATCTTCTTAGGATCTCATCGTTATAAATCAACCAAACTAATATCGTCGGGGAAATGTTAACCATTTCATTTGGGATCATGGATATTCGCAAATTGGTTCGGCTCAGGGAAACAAACTGGGTTCACTTCGGGAAGAATAGCTTCGTTAGGGGCTAATAAGATGATTAAGGGTTCTCTATGATATCTGCGTCATTAAATATCTCGTTATTAGTATTAAATAATTACATAATTTAAATTTATATTCAAATAATGAAAATCTTCATATTATAAATATATATTTTTCACTTATATTATCGATAAATAAATCCTTTCTCATTCTTGTCATAGGTAATTCGGAGATTTCGCTTGGCATAGTTATAGTTTTAAATTATTTCAAATAATTCTTTTCGTTCATTTTTTTTGAAAATCTTTTGTTCTCTATAACTTAAGCTCTTGATACCAATCTGTAACACCCCCATTTTCGTATATCAGCGGAAGGGTCATTTGGGGTGCTACGGCATAATACAATAACTCAAGCATAGAAAACGACTCAAAAAGAGACGTTTTTAAATATAACCATTCGAAATAAAAAGTTTCACAACATAGGTCTCAAAATAATTTTCATAATCTATACATCATTTTCAAATATTTTCTTCGAATGATTTTCTTTAAATGGGCCTTCAAAATATTTATTTCATTAGCTTCGCCGAAATCTTCATCACCGAATTACCTTCAAGGACCTGAGATAAAACATGCTAAAAAGTCAACAATAATGTTGAGTGAATCCATAGAGTTTATATATATAATAAATTCCGAACACAAGTATCATTTCTCAAAATCATCAAGACATAACGATGTGGATCAGACAAAGTTATAGGGGGATTATTATAAGCCTCATGACATTGAACGTTACCATATAAAAGTAGGGCCAAATCTACACCCTCGCTATGAGTGAATATTACTCTCTATACAACGCATCTGTGGTGTCATTTTCCCGACACATGACGATAGCCAGTCGTCACGGATTGGAGGTGGCAACCTCCAAATAGTACTATTTCATGTATAAGCGTCTACCATTACCTGGTAGTTAACAATTCATGATTTCCGCGGGTCTTTTATTAGTGAGTTAAGCTAAACTATAATATTCAAGGCTTAACTAGCATACATTCGGGGTCAATTTGTTTTATATTTTTAAAAATAAAGTTGCTATCACCTTCCTCGCGGGGTTTATAAAAATAATTAAAGTTTATTGAATGCATGAGGGTATGGAACCTCACTAGTGAGTCGGAAGAGGAATAGCGATATGAATAAGACTTCGAGAGTAGGCGAGTTAATCAACCAAGACCTATACAATTAGTAACGGGTCTTAGGTTTCTAGTCGGTAATAATTAATGAAATTTCATAAATAAATTAAATATATATGTATACATGTATTTAACATGATGATCAATTTTATATTATGTAAGTATTTTATACTTAAGCTTTTATATATTTCTAATTGCCACTTTTTGCCATTTCAACTAATATTGTCCATATTAGACCAAAAAGCCCATGAAGCCCATTAAGCTCTTTTATGGATATTATCATTTTAAGACCAGGTCTTAGCCTAATTTATAGTGTTCAAGTGGGTTGGGCCTAATGCTAAGTCCATATAGTCCATTTTGTTTCATTGGGCCTAGTGGTCCAATAAGCCTTACGGGTCCGTTTTAGTTCATATACAACTTTTATTATGAGTTTTCGGGTTCTCGGGGTCGGAATACTTTTATTATCAGTTTATTAGCCTTTTAAAACTTCCAAGAAGTGGGTCCTACCACCTCGGGTTTTAGTCATAAAACCATTTTACGTAATATAGAGTTCGGGTTTTTAGGAAAATTTGTATACTTTTGTGTTAAGGAAATTGTTGTTATTTATAAACCATAAACAGTATAATTTATATATTTATATGCTTGCGTTATTTTTAAGTCCACTATTACAGGTTCAATTCTAATTTTAGTCGACATCTTTTATTTATACTTTACATATGGTTTAGTTACTTTTTATACATTAATTGTCAATTAGGTTTTTGGACTGAAATTTCACTTTTCATTATTATTTGATGTCATTGACAAACCTATTGAGTTGTGGTTGAATATCCATATTTGATTCAGAATCTACATGACTTTAGATACAACCCATAGTATTCACTTTTTAATTGGTTCAGCCTGTAAATATGACTTTTTACACAATCTGTACAGCAAGGTCCAGATTTGACTAGTTTTAGTGTTTTGACCATAACTCATTCATTATTTACTTTCTTGGAATCATCCAATTTGCCCAATGTACATAAGAGATTTATCTATGACCTCATGTCATCAAATCAATCCTCAAACCTACTGAGTTTTGTAGAATCTACTGTTCATTATAGCTCATAATTTTTATGATCTTTTCACTTGTTTTAGATGACTATTTTATCTATAATTAACCTAGATCTATACATGCATGGCCATTTTTATTACTTGATCATCAAATATCATACATGTATATTTACATTTGAAAATCAAAATGAAACATAAACAAAACTCATGAGATTTTACCACAATAAATATGTAGAAAATGATCAAATGATCAAAACAAGAACAAAGCTTCAATCTTCAAGCTTAATCTTCACCCAAAATAATTTTGATCACCATTTTTCTTCACCAAAATGACTTGATAAAACTTGTATAACTTCATGCACCAAAATGTAATACCCTTCTTGAAAACCCTTTTAATCACCTCCAAAATACAATAACCATACTAGGAAATCATCTTAACTTGAGTGCTTAATATTTGATCTTCAAAATTTGTATAGAATTTGTGTTTTTGGTGTGTATAGGCCACGACAAGGGGAGGAGAGAAAGGAGAGATTGGTGTGATTTTTATTTCAAAATGATAGTGTGTGTGTACTAGTTAGTCAAAGTAGTTTAAGTATGGAAGTAAGTATATTGCCAAGTGTATTTAATCATGAAAGCATGAAATCAACACCAAGGGAACCTAGTCCCTTGGTTGATCCGCTCCAATGAGGTTTGATTTAAGTGGGGTGAGTTGTATAACTTGCCCCATAATTTGTAAATACGGGTATTATCAAAGTCCGATATTTAAAAAGGTACGATTTGTAGCCGTTTTTCGTAAAACGTAATAAAATGTACGAGACACAAAATAAAAAAAAAAAATGCAACAAAAATATTTCTATGGCATTTTGAAAATATAAACGTCAATGCTTAACGTAGAATCCGCCGGTTCTTTGTAAACGTCACGTAAATTATAAATGTAAGCCCTAATTTTTCCCGGTTAGTCGTGAGTTCATATCTCAACATAAAAATAAAAAATATAATTAATACTCGAGAATAAAATAACGACCTGAAATTGACGGATTGTCACACAAGTTAGGTCATTCATCACAATACTTGCCTCACAAAATTTTCTTTCTCTCCCTTTTGCTTCCTCTGAGTTGCGACAACAAACACACCCACAAACCCATCCATAACTTTTGATTTTCTTCAGGATCCAAACATTCTAAGTTCACTTCCAAAAGTTTCTAAGGTAGATCCAAGTATTGGTTGGTTTATGTCCAAAGGTTTTCTCAAGGTTATAAAATTAGGGTTTCTAATTTTATAAGTGGGTTTTATAGATCTAGTGATTTTGGGTATAGATCTTGTGAATCTCTACTTGTTTCTTCATTCTTGTAAGTATTTCTTGGTCATCTCTTGTTTCATTTCTTTTATTCTTATGAATATTGTTCAAGTTTAAGAATCCATGTATTTGTGTTACTTTTCTAAAAAGAAATTGACAAAAATTATCTTACAACTTTTATTAAAAATGGAAGTATTATGTTTGTTGTTTTATAAGTTATAGTGAGATGGACGCGGTTGAAAGTGTGTTGCAACAATTGAAATGAAGGGATTAGGTTAGATATTAAGTGTGGTTTTGTGGTTTTGGTTTGGTAGTGATGGGATTAGGCTAGAATAAGCACTATTGTGGCGTTTGGATGGATTTTTGGGAGTATTTATGAAAAGACATGTTGCTGATCCGAATTAGTTTTGAGGTTTTGAGCGACTTAAAAATATTTTCATTAGGGGTAAAAGTAGTTTTTGAAGAGCTTGTTTCGAATAGATAGTTTTTCACATATCGCATTTTAAGATCGGACTTAAAACGGCCAAGTTATAGCCAAATGAAACTTGAAACATTTTTTGCCAAAACCAATGAATAGTTTACTGATGTGATAGTAATATAAAAGGGAGTTTATTTACGACACTTGTCGAAACATTTTTTGCACTTTCTAATATGTTGTAGCGAAAATACATATAGGTAACACATATTATATATAGGATTAGCTTCATTGAAGACGTCTTAACATATTTTAGCGAAAAGCGAATAAAGTTACTAAAATAGTAAGTTTTGATAAGCCGATGCGGACGTGGAAGATTAAGCGATTATGGTAGTTAGCGCATTTTGAAAAATATGGAAATTAACAAATATAGGGGTCGGTTTTAAAGTCTTGAATCTAAAAAACTTTCCTAAATAGAACTTTCTAAAAGTTAGTAATTTTTGGATGGACAGCCAAGACTTAACGAAAAAGCTTTGTAATTTTATTTATCATACTTTTTAAACAAACTAAAGCACATACCACTTATAGGATGTCTTTTTCTCTTCTTGAAAGGTGTGTAACAAGTTTCGGTTATCTTTCGTTTACCTAAGACGCGTCATTTATTTTAGGTGTGCGTGATAGGACCTTGGTTTATTTCTTCCTTTTGTTTTATCGTTTTCACCACTTGCTTAAGGTGAGTTCATAGCCCTACGTTTTACCTATTTTCAAATGCTTTATACTTTGGGTGTGACTGTGTGTGAAACATTGTTTGCCTTTTAAAATTGGACACAGTTCTTAACGTGAGTTTTTACATGTTTATTGTTGGCCTAAGTTTTCCTTACAAACCACTTTGCCCGAACTATATGAACTGTTAGTCACCATATGGCCACAATTGGGATTGGTTTAAGTGAGCGCGTATGCGTAAATAAGATCTTATGTGTAGACTAATTATCCCTATCTGCTTTGGTTCCACTTAATGAAGAACAAACGGATATATGTCATGTCGATGTGCGTTGTGGTGGTCTTTGGTTTGGGACACCAGTTAAGGGCAGGAATACTTTGCCGCATGATATGATATGCCATGTTGTTATTAGCATCGGTGTCATGAGCTTAGCGTAACAGTAAATACTTTTTATGTGATGTTGTATCTGTTATAGTAGTCGCATGCGTTTGAATCTTGTGGTTTCCACATATTATATTAACTTTAAACCTGATGAAATTCACCAACATTTTGATTGTCGTTTTATACATTGTTTTTCAGGTGATTAGTTTGGCTTGATTCTTGATGGCTACAATGAAGTCTATGTGGCTAATTGACTTCGGCCGATTTCAAGACTTATCTATTTATATACTCGTTGTCATTATCAAACTTTGTTATGCTTCTGCTACATTTAACTCTCTTATGACATGTTGTAAAACTTAAATTTATTTCCTTTATGCAACGAGTACAACTATTTTTCAAACGTCCATGATTAGTGGTCGTTCTTTATTGCTTTGTGTTCGGATTGTTTTGATATCACGCCCTCGGACACGTATTCCGTCTAGGCCCCGTCTGGGGGGTGGGGGTGGGGGGTGGGGGGTGACAGATTTGTAATCAAAGCCAAGGGTATAGAGAACTAGGTGTTTACTAGCTTCTGGTCCATATTCCTGTTATGTGATCCTATGTGCCTCTATCTGTGCTTACGTGTTGTCTATCCTTGCTATACATATATATAAGATTTCTATATATACTTGAGACTATTATATATTTCCATATTTACCTTGCCATTCATTTCATCGTTTCCTTATGCTTGAATGGTTTCATTATAATGGAGATTTATATACAACTTTTGTTACTTTTGCAAGGATCATGGCTGACTTCAGTCTATTGATATTTCTTTTTGATTCATCGGATGTGTGAGTTGTGGGATCACCGCCCTCTCGGGTTATTCTTTTTGGTGATATTCTTACTGTCATTCCTTCTACTTCTGTGGTTGATCCAGAGACGCTCCTGTGGTTGAGACGACTCTTGTCGCTTCACCCACTGGATTGTGTGGCTTGGTTCCCTATTCGGGTTTCGATTCTGATTCACCAGATGAGATGTCTTCACCAGAGCACATTTCCCCGCTACCAGCTATTTCACCATTCTTATGCACCGTGAGTGGGGATTCCTTCTGAGGCTTCCTGATTTTCTGATGGACCACCATCGCATGACTCTTATGTTGCTACCGTTCTCGTTGGAGGCAGCAGGTAACAACACGGTCCAATCATCTATCTGGTTTCTTATTTGCTCCTGTTACTGCCACACCCGAGAGATTTGTTGGACTGGGGCAATGATTTTATCGACCCCTGGGAAGGGACGGCTATTCCTTTTGGTCGACCTTACGCACCACATCTTAATGGCCACATAAGTTGTGACTGCAAGGGGAAGAGAGTTAGACCTTTACCAGCTCGCAGATTAGCATGGAGGCATGCATCACCTCGTTCTTCAAACCACCGCTCATCTTTTTCTAGTTCATCTTCAGATTCTTCATCAGTTCATTCTTCGGGTTTGGATGCACCAGATCAGGCTCATTCTGGATCTTCGACTAGAGATGTATCACCTAGATTGGGTCACCCTCCGAGGAGAGCACCACGACGTAGTTAGGTATTTCGTTATTGGTGTGCTGCTCCATTATCTACTTTGTATCCACCGACTACATCAGAATCATCATCAGGAGATTCATCAGAGAGACCACTACATTCATCTTCACATTCTGCTAGACCATCTCGTAAGAGATATATATCCCTAGTTGATTCTGTAACATCATCTACGCCAGTTATGGGATCATTAGCTCCTACCCTTGCTGATATCTTACCACCTCGTAAGAGGTTCAGAGATTCATATTCGTCTGAGGCTAGCATAGGGGATGATACCGAGATTGATCCTATAAAGACTGAGGTTGATATGGAGTTGGGTATTGGTGATGGGGATGATGTTAGAGATCATGTTGAGATTGACCCTAGGGATGTCAAGGATGACACAGAGGGGTATGAGGCTGACACTAGTGCTGGAGATACGGTTGAGGTAGGTATCGACCCGGGATGTCAGGCAACGATTTGTTTCCGATGGAGGAGAATTGTTAGAGCCAGCTAGAGAGGATTCTTCTGATTCGGTCTGAGCACTAGGGATGATTTGTTTGGTGGGGTTTTTTTTTTTCATTCGAGGATATGCCGATTGACTTGAATGATGTTGTGCATGACTTTTACCATCATATGTCTGAGGTCCGTATTGATAGGATTGTTGGGATTGAGACTGTTCAGAGACGGTTGGAAGCAGATTAGTTGATAGCTAGGGGACAGAGAGTTAGTATAATCGAGAGGATTGACAGCTTGAGGTTGGAGAACCTTAAGGTTCATGAAATGTTGGATATCGAGAGGTATCGTGTCAACAGCCTTCGTCTTTACATGTCTTTTTCACAGGAGGAGTTTCGTTAGGTTCGTAGGGATCGCGATGATACTCAGGGGAGACTTAGGAGGTTGGAGTCGTATGTTGAGAGACGTTTTGGGTTTGCAGCCCTTAGAACTAGTTAGTACCATGGATCCTTGTAGGACACTAGAATGATGGTTAGGTACTAGATGTTAACATTAGAATTAATGTGGATCTTGTACCTTTTTTGGAGTTTGGTTGTAACTACATTATGCTTTTTTATTCATGAAATGAACAGCTTGTTTTGTTCTCTTACCTATTTATCTATATTGTTATTTATTCATTCTGGCAATCGTGTTGTAATTATATTCTATTTCATAGCATGTATTAAATTATCGTTATCTAATAATCGTGTATTCTTTTCAAAATCTCACCTTGGGTTGTGTCTTGTGATGTAGAAAAATGACTAACACTTATTCTGGTACGACCCCTGCCATAATTGAAGAAATGATCAACCAACGTGTAGACGCAGCTCTAGAGGCTCGCTGGGTTAACCGAGATCTTGAACTCGAGAATAGAAATGGTAATGGAAATGGTAATGGAAATGGTAATGGAAATGGTAATAGAAATGGTAATGGAAATGGTACTGGAAATGGAAACAATGGAGGCGACAAAGGTGACGGTAATGAGAACCGTAATGTGAATGGAAGAGGCGATAGGCTGGTTGCTCGTGAATGTACTTACCAAGATTTCATGAAATGTCAACCACTGAGTTTTAAAGGAACAAAAGGAGTGGTTGGGTTGTTTAAGATGGATAGTATGATAAGTGGAAACTGGTTTCAACATCAGCAATATGTCAGGAGAGATATTAAGTGAAGTATGCTACCTGTACTTTACTCGACAGTGCATTAACCTGGTGGAATTCTCACAAGAGAACCATCGGAACTGATGCTTCATACGCATTGTCATGGAGAGAGCTGTTGAAGCTGATGACTGAAGTGTACTGCCCAAGAAAAGAAATGAGAATCAAAATAAAAAGATGGAAAACCAAGTTGTGGATTTGTCGGTTGACGAACAATGACATGCTACTTACATCAAAGGTTCAAGAGCTTTACCATGACGTTGTACCAAAATGTTCCCAGAGGAGGAAGATCTCGGTGGAGAAATTCGTGGAGGTTCTTCCTAATAATATCCAAGGAATGTAATTGCTGCAGAACCCACAAGACTACAGATGCTGTTCGAATCGCCAACAACTTGATGGACCAAAAGTTGAAGGGGCTATGCTTGTAAGAAACGCAGGAGAAACAAGTGGAGATTGACAAACAAAATATAGAAACAAAACGTGGGCAACAAACCACCCCATATATAAACGACAGAATACGTGAAGGTCAGGGAATGTTGCTAGAGCCTATATGGGTCTGGGTAACAATTAGAAGTATGGTTATGAAGGAACACTTCCTCTTTGCAATAAGTGTAAGCTACTACCCACGAAGACAATGTACTGTTAGTGCTTCTATAACTGTAAGAGGATTTGGTATCTGGCCAGGGATTGCAGATCTGTTGTGGACTATGCCTATCAGGAACTCCAGGGCCTGAATCGGGATGTTATTATGTTTTAAGTTTGGCTGCCAAGGAATTACTGGAAGGTTGTCCAAAGTCAAGAACCAAAACCATGGGAACAAAGCAAGAGTTCCTGATGCAAGAGGCAAGGCATATGTCCTAGGAGGAGGTGACGCTAACCCGGGTTCCAACACTGTCACGGGTACGTTCTTTCTCAATGGAAGATTTCATCAGGCTTATATTATTTGATCGGGTTGTCGATTTAGAAGTTTCGTATCAAATACTTTTAGTACATTGCTAGATATCATTCCCTCTGCCTTAGACGTTAGCTACGCTGTCGAGCTAGCTGACGGAAGAACTTTAGAAACCAACACTGTGCTTAGAGGTTGTACATTAGGATTGTTAGGACATCCATTTAATATCGACCCGATGCCCATAGATTTGGGTAGTTTCGACGTTATCATCGACATGGATTGGTTAGCAAAGAATCATGCAGTAATTGTCTATGACGAAAAGATAGTGCGTATTCCTTACGAAAACAAAATTTTGATCGTTCAAGGAGACAAAAGTAAGAAGGAGAAGAAATAAACGTTGAGCATTATATCATGTGTAAAGGCCCAAAAGTATATGGAGAAAGCTTGTCAACTATTTCTGGCGCAGGTTACGATGAAAAAAAACAAAGACAAGTCGAAGGAGAAGCGACTCGAAGACGGACAGTACGGGACTTTCCAAAAGTCTTTCTTGAAGACTTACCTGGATTACCACCAATACAACAAGTTGAATTCCAAATCGACTTAGTCCCAGGTGCTGCACCTGTAGCTCGAGCCTCGTATAGATTAGCACCGTCAGAAATGGAAGAATTGTCCACTCAACTACAAAAACTTTATAACAAAGGATTTATAAGACCAAGTTCCTCACCCTGGGGAGCTCCGGTTTTGTTTGCTAAAAAGAAAGACGGCTCTTTTCGGATGTGTATCGAATACAGTGAACTTAACACTTACTGTAAACGAGCCGATACCCAATTTCGAGAATCGGATGACTTGTTTGATCTTTTGGGTTTACACAGGATCAAGTTGTGTACTCGGAAGATCGACTTGAGGTCTGGTTATCACCCAATCTGAGTTCTTGATGAGCATATTCACAATAGACGGGCATTTAGGACCCGCTTATGGTCACTACGTATTCCAAGTGATGCTTTCGGGTTGACTAAAGCAGCCAGCAGTATCATGCGAACTTGATGATGGACTTGATGAACCAGGTATGCAGACCATATTTATATAAATTTAAGATCGTGTTCATCGATGACGTCTTGATCTACTCGAAGACCAAGGAAGAACATTTTTGCACATCTCAGACTAATTTTAGAGTTGCTCAAGAAGGAAGAATTGTACGCCAAGTTCTCAAAGTGCGACTTTTGGCTGTCGAAGGTACAATTTCTTGGACACGTGATTGATAGTGAAGGCATTCACATTGATCCTGCGAAGATTAAGTCAATCAAGGATTGGGAATCACCTAAGACTCCAACCGAAATTCGCCAATTTCTAGGTCTTGCCGGTTACTATCAAGGATTTATTGAAGTTTTCTCCAAGATTGCTATGCCTATGACGAAGCTAACTCAGAAAAGTGTAAAGTTTGATTGGGGTGAAAAGGAGGAAACTGCTTTCCAGACATTGAAGCAAACATTGTGTAGTGCACCAATTTTGGCATTGCCCGAAGGAAGTGAAAACTTCGTAGTATATTGTGATGCTTCTCACAAGGGATTAGGCGCAGTGTTGATGCATAAGGAGAAAGTCATAGCTTATGCATCCCGCAAACTAAAAATCCATGAGAAAAACTACACGACACATGATTTGGAATTGGGAGTTGTGGTGTTCGCTCTCAAGATGTAGAGACATTACCTTTACGGCACAAAGTGTGTTATGTTCACTGACCATAAGAGTTTGCAACATATTCTAGATCAAAAAGAGTTAAACATGAGACAACGTAGATGGTTAGAGATGTTAAGTGACTACGACTGTGAGTTACGTTATCACCCGAGAAAGACGAATGTGGTGGCTGATGCATTGAGCCGAAAGAGTAGACCTAAGCCACTACGAGTTCGAGCCTTGGTTATGACAATTAGTTTAAACCAACACTTGGTTATGACATCGGTCTTTTTGAATCCCTGCGCGAATCTTGATATGCTCAAGTTGAGGCGAAGAAAAAGAAGAGAATTATGGTACAGAAGATTTGTTGTGGGCATGATTAAGAATCTAGAGCCACGTGCAGACGGAACATTGTGTTTGAAGAATAGAAGCTGGATACCATGTTTTGGTGACTTAAGAGCTTTGATTATGCACAATTCGCATAAGTCAAAATATTCTATCCACCCTGGATCAGACAAAATGTACCAAGATTTGAAGAAGCTATACTGGTGGCCCAACATGAAAGCAGAAAAATTGCCACATATGTGGAGTAAGTGTATGACTTGCGCAAAGGTTTATTTTAAAGAAGGAAATAATACCAGAAACCGTACTCCGGTCTGTTGGTACACATAAATTCCTCTGATGGGAAGAGGGTGAATATAAAACTATGGGAGACTTCATGACAAAGTTACCAAAGGCGTCAAGTAGGCAAGATATGATTTGGGTTATAGTCGATCGACTCACTAAATCTGCTCATTTTCTGCTAGCAAAGGAAAATGACTCAATGGAGAAACTGACTAGACAGTACTTGGAAAGAAGTGGTTAGTCATTTCGTTGTCGAGACATGGAGTGCAAGTTTCGATCATCTCTACGATCGCCAATGGAGGTTCGTGTTCTTCAATTCTGGCAATATTCTTCAAGAAGCTTTTGGATACCAATTAGATATGAGTACGACGTAACCACCCGAGAACAGACATGGTAAAAGTGAGAGGACTATCCATAAATTTGAAGAAAATGCTATCCATACTCTGAGCATGTGTGTTAGATTTCGGAAAGGATGGGACAGGGACATCTACCTTAATAGAGGTCTCCTTCACAATAGCTACCATAAGTAACTAAAGCTGCACCTTTTGAGGCGCTTGTATGGTACAATTCCGGTCACCTATATGTTGGTCTGAGGGTGGGAGTTGCTCAACTCACTGGACCAGAAATTGTTCGTGTGAAACAAGTCGAGAAGATTATCAAATCACAGCCATGTTTAACAAGATTTAAGTGATCGGACAATAGAGCTACGATGATAAAGAGACGTATGCCATTATAATTTTAGGTTGAGGGAGGATAAGGTCAACAGCTGGATAGTATCGCCCTCGAAAGGAGTATTACGTTTTGGGAAATCGGGGAGGGAAGGAAAGCCTGGACCCTGTTTTATTGTTCTTCTAAGATTCTTGCCAGAGTTGTGAACTGGTGGATATCGTCTTGATTTACCGAGTAAATTATAGCCGTGTTAATTGTACTTTCACGTCTCCAAACTTAGAGTGTTTATCAGACGAACCCGACTAGCTATTAAGTTTAGACGAAAATATCCCCCCCCACGTCGACGACAAGCTCAATTTCATTGCCAGAATCGGTCAAAATCATTGACTGCGAAGTTAAACGGTTTGTATGCAAAGTCGATATCCATATCGTGAATGGTCAGTTGGTAATTCAGAGTAGAAAGGTCCCCGAGTAATTCGTGGGAGCTGCACGAAGAATAAAAGCAGAATTTGTACCACCTCAATCTTTTCGCTAACCCGGAATCCGCGTCTAATGATTCGTCCTAAGCTGTTGAGGATAAAGCTCTTTAACGGGAAAAGAAGTCACACCCTGTAATTCCCGGTTAGTAATTCCGGTCCAATTATAGTAATTTACATTTTATTATTTTATCCGTTACATTTAAATCTGACAAGTTTACCGAAAAGTTAAACGTGCGTTAAAGTTGTAAAAACTACTAAAATGGTCACGGGGGAAAACAGGGCGTAACGGCATAGGTTTTAATTAGATTTGGTCTCTTTTATATGAGATATTTTAGACTTTTTCTGAGTATTTCGTGACTTTTTAATCAATCTACCGATATAAATTTTTGGGATTTATCTATTAAATTGCGATTTCGAGTTATGACCAATCGGAAACCCGATGAAAACGCGAACATCTTTTCGTTGTAACTCAAGTTATTCGATAATCTTTATGCCCTAAAAAAAAGGCACTAAAAAAAAAAATTTTGTTCGACCCTCTCTATATACATAAAAACCCAGGAATTATATATATATATATAAATACTATATATATATTATATATATATATATTTTATATATATATATATATAAATATTTATATATAGCGCATGCTTCTTAAAATTAATTCAACAAAGATCTTTCTTGAATAATAACATGCATAGTGCTCTTTGCTTTAAACAAGAATGTGACACATGAAAGTTATATACTTTCATCCTCAAAACCCTAACACCAAACATTCTACCTTAGTGAACACTTACAATTTGACTAAACCATTTGACTTGTTTTAACATATATACACATCGGACATAAGTAAGCAAGTCATGAACCAAATCAAAAATGTTTTGACCCATATGGTCCTTGTGGGATATGTTCCGGCCAATCCAAATGCCACACAACACTTTTGGTGTGTGTTGGTCAAAAAAAATACCTTTATACTCATACAAACCATGTGCTCCAAAAAACACCTTATTGTCCTCCTTTATAAACCTCACTATAACACACATCGGGTTTATCAATACACATTTCATTATGCCACAAAAGTTTCTCTCTTCCTTTTTACTTGATCTAGCTCGGCACACTTATACATATACATATTGCTTCCATAAATTTTGATTTCTATCAAGATCCAGTCATTCTAAGTTCATTTATAAGAGTTTCTAAGGTAGATCCAAGTATTGGCTGGTTGTTTTTTACAAGGGATTTCAAGATTTATAAAATTAGGGTTTGCAAGATTATTTAGGGTTTTTATAGATCTATAGTTCTTGGATATAGATCTTGTGTTTTCACTACTTGTTGTTTATTAATTTTGTAAGTATTCCTTGTTATTTACTTGGGTTCAATAATCATTATCTCTTATAGATCTATGTTTGTTATTAAAGTTCCATGTGTTTGTGTTATTTTTACAAAAGAAATAAATTAATATTTTGTCATCTTTTATAAAGTGGAAGTAAAAATTGTTAAAACTTTATGTTTATGTTTTATATCATGTTCTTGGTGAGATTAAGGGTTGGTGAGAGTTGCAACAATAGAGATTAGGTTAGATTAGGGTTTACTTTTGTTGGTTGGTTATTGGTGAATAAAGATTAGGGTTACGGGACTTTAGGCCCTAATATGCGAGTTGAGTTGATTTTTTGTCATGTATTCGGTTAAAAAACCCTTGATGTCCCGAATGGGTTTTGACGGGTTTTGATGATGCGAACCTAAAATGTTTTTCATTAGGCGTTTATTAAAATAGTTTTTGAAGAGCTTATTTCGAATAGATAGTTTTTCACATATCGCACTTTAAAATCGGATTTAAAACGGCCAAGTTATAACCAAATGAAACTTGAAATATTTTTCGGCAAAACCCAATGAATAGTGTGCTGATGTGAATAGTAAAATGGGTATTATTTCCGGACAACTTTCAGAAATTGTTTTTGGACTTTTTATAAACACTATCGGCAACATTTAGTAACACACTCATATATATATTATTTTATATTTATCATATATATATATTATATTTATATATTTATATAATATTTATATATATACTAATATATATTTAATATATATATATTATATTAGCATCAATTTGTAAATGTCATTAACATTATTTTTAGGAAAAAAGCGTAAAAGTTTACTAATAAATAGTATGTTGGTAAAACAAGCGGAAAAAAAGGGTGGGTAACATATTTAGTTAATGCGATATGGTTAGTTAGCACAATTTGAAAAGATGGAAACTTAACAAAATATAGGGGACGCTACATTAATAGTCTGGAAACTAAATAATTTACTAAATTGAAACTTTCTATAAATACGTAATCTCTTGCTAAAGTGTAGGGATTTATTCAAAGATGTTGTAAATTTTTTCTAAGCTTATTTATTACAAAACCGCAAATACTTGGATGCTTTAAATGATGAACTTAGATTGCTTTACTTGTTTACTTTGAAATTTACAGTTCTTTACATTGATACCAATTCCAGTACGACATGCTAAAGTCTTACCATATTTAATCTATGGTCAGCCGGCTTTTAGACTCCTCCTTATATCATCATCGTTGTTGAGATTATGCTGTTCCTTGTTATATGGTCGAGTTCATTGCACATATTTTACACTATTTTCATAGCTTTGATACTTTAGGGTGAGAAAAACATTGTTTGATTTTAAATTGAAACAAGTTCTTATTGAGTTTTACATGTTTTTGTGTTTGCCTTAGTTTTGCTACCAAACACTATTGCCTGAACTATATGAATCGTTATGTCAACTATGGCAATTGGTTTGGTTAAGTGAGAGCGACTATGAGTAAATAGATTATTGGACTAATTACCCAGAATCCGCTCGTGATATACACTTTTAATACAAAAAATAATAAAAAACGATGAACAAAAAAATAACATGTCAAGTCGATTTGTACGTTGTGGAGGTGGTCTTTGTTTGGTGACACTGTTAAGGGCAGGAATACTATGTGGCTGATTTGATATGGCCCCCCCCTAATCTTATATTGCATCGATGTTAATGAAGCTTAGCGGTAACTGTAAAATATTTTTATGTGATGTTGTATCTGTTATAGAGTCGCATGCGTTTTGAAATCTTGTGGTCCACTCTGTCACTAACTTAAACCTATGAATTCACCAACCATTATGTTGACGTTTATATCATGCATTCTCAGGGTTTTTGCTTAGCTTTGGATTGTTTCTTGATCGCTCTAAATGGAGTCTATTTGCTATGTGACTGCACGTTTTCAGACTATCTATTATTTTCTCGTTGTATTATCAAACTTTGTTATGCTGACGCTACTTTTAACTAGGGTTAAGCCTTATTTACTATGTTAAACACTAATAAATAAAGTCTATAGTTAATTAAAACGTCTAACGGTTTAATTAACGACCGTTAAGCAATACGTGAAATATAATAATATAATGAAGATAAATACTATAAATATATTAAATATATTATACTAGGTAATATCCCGGTGTATACATGTGTGACTTTATAGGCTCACGTATCTCTAGTATTTAATATGATATGAGCACTTTCCAATAACTACCACTTGTGAATGTCATAATCATAAATAAATATACTAGAAAAGGTTAGCGTATAGGAATATGCCAATGCTCCTAGAGATACCCGAGTGTAGTTTTGTAAACGTCTTAGTTTTAAATGGTTTTATTAAATAATCATTTTGTTTCAGATACTTATTAAATATGGATATGGATCAAAGTCATCCCAATAATTAACTATTATGTTTCTAGTTTTAGATATTAAACTAGATTACCCAATGTAATCAAGATTCATCTTGACTACCCTCTGGGCATGGCCATGCACACATTTGATCAATTCAACGAGAGGTCCAGAAGTATCTAACTCCAGTAACACGTGGAGGAACAAATCCTATTTTGACTGCACGTGTCATTCATGTGCTTTACAAAACTTTTGAAAATCACATGTATGACTACCTTATTCAGGATAATATTTAACTATAATCAAGAAATGCCATCCACACATGCAAGACCTACTTGCATCTCAAGTCTAAGGACGAGTATAATACAACCACTTACGAGTTTTACTTATTGAAGCTAATCCATAAAGTGAATACTCGTTGGTTGGGATAGTCCAATATTCACAACTAATGAATAACATATGAGTTTCGCGGACATATCTTTTGAATATTCAAAGAATATTACCAATCGCTTACATTTGTATTAATTCAACAATACTCTCATATCGTTAATCGATAATGGACAATTTTAAAATAATCAATTTATTCCTCGATTAAACATGCAAATATAGGACATAATTAATTTAAAATAAAAACAATCATACAAAGTATATTAATTCATTACGAAAAATAAAACTATTTAACATCCGATTATCCAAATACTAAAACATAGATTTACATGAGACTATTAGTAGGACGAAGTCCAATGCTCCTAGCATGTTCAATATGCTTGGTACACGAAAATGGCTTCGTGAAAGGATCAACTAAGTTGTCATCTATGTGAACTTTAAGAAGGTTATATTCACCAATTCGATAACCCCTCGAATGTAGTGATCTTTCCTTTAATAACGTCTGGCACCTCTTTGAACTCCAGGTTCGTTGGTTATGATGATTGCGCAAGTATTGTCGCAGTATATCTTCATAGGTTCTTTATTAATAGGAACGACTCCAAGCCTAGAAATAAACTTCCTAATCCAAACAGCTTCCATTGTAGCTTCAGAAGCAGCTATGTATTCAGCTTCTATAGAAGACATTGTAGTAGTGCTCTGCTTAGCACTCTTTTAGTCTACGACTCCTCCATTTAGCACAAAGACATAACCCGTTTGAGATTTTCTATCGTCTTTGTTGGTCTCGAATCCAACATCAGTATAGCCAGTAACTTTGAGCTCCCTTTCGAGATCACCACCATAAACAATGAACATATCTTTAGTATTCCTTAGATACTTCAGAATATTCTTAACAACGGTCCAGTGATAGTCTCTTGGTGTAACACCCCCAAAAATATGTGTCGCAGCGGAAGTATGTCCGGGGGCGTTACTTCATAATACACAGCGCTAGATACACGAGAACGACCTCTAAACGTGTCGTTTGAAAAGTAATCTCGTTGATTTCCTTGAAATTGATATAACATTTATCCCATAATTGCATCACAGTGAAAAGCTTGAAAGCGATACAACGAGATTTGATCATTTGTATATAAGTAGAAATCCATGAATGAAATCTTGTCATTTTAGACTCCAATGCACATCAAGTAGGCCAAGCATCTAATTCACCTGAGAAAAACATGCTTAAAAAGTGTCAACATAAAGTTGATGAGTTCATAGGTTTGATTAAGTATAAATGTTGCAACAAATATTTGCAAAATATGTAAGACCAATTAAATCCCTAAATAGTTACCAAAACGTATGTAAATTGGACCACCTTTGTTCAAAGCATGTATTGCCATTTTATTTAAGACAACTCGCAATTATTCATGTGTGTATAAAACAATGATTATGATTACTCTAAGTTCATGAAACCGATGCACTAATATAACAGTAAGAGTTCATATGTAAGTATTGTGGGCCTTGTAAACCCAACCAATTGTAATCCGAGATGTTATAACGTTCGTTTGCCCAGTAATAGCTAATTACCCGAACGGGGATTGTCAATCCCGAATAGATCTATTTTATAACATTCACGTAGACAACATGCTATAACATTCGTTTGCCCAGTGATAGCTAATCACCCGAACGGGGATCACACCGAATAGATCTATTTCATAACATTCGCTCTCACCCTCTAAGTGATTTACAGTTCATGAAGCTATGATGTAGACTTATATATACCCATCACAGGTGTCCCCTCCAAGAACACCCGGGCCTTTATTTAAAGAATATGTACTCCCGTTAACGGTGTTCCCTCCAAGAACACTCGGGCAGTACTGTATTGTTATCAGTTCAATCCGCTTAAGCTAATCCGTAATCATTTCAAAAGTAAAGT
>BQNB010037398.1:0-49473 GCA_026074375.1 Tanacetum coccineum | reverse complement strand
TCCCATGCTTCGTTGAAGGTTTCGTTTGGTTCTTGGAAAAAATTGGTGATTTTGTTTCGGAGGTATGTTGTTTTTGATGGTTGGAAGAATTGGTTTCTGAATTTTGAAACAAGGTCGTTCCATGTGAGAATTGATCTAGGAGGTTCTTTGTCTAACCAATCTCGGTCTTCACCGTCTAGAGAGAAAGGAAAAAGCAAAAGCTTTATCGAAGTGTTCGGAACTTCGGGATGTCTAAACGTTGAAGTGACCTTGTTAAAAAATCGAAGGTGATTGTGGGGATCTTGTCTACCCGTAAACTTATTGCTTTGCACAAGATTGATTAAAGGTTGCTTAAGCTCGAAATTATTAGCATTGATTGGTGGAACAACTATAGCATCTTCATACCCCTCGATGGGTGCTTGTAACATTTGGGCCATGGTACGATTGTCGGCCATTGGAACAATGTTTTGATCGACAATTGGTTCTTCTAAATCAAAATTTTCAACAACAACTGGAAGAGTTTGTTGTTGTCGACGTCTTCAAGATTGCGAACGAGTACGCATAAAAAGAAAAAAAAACTAAAAATCAAAAAGCAAAATTTACACTAATTTTTTTTTTTTGCAATGAATTTTAACGGTTACACGAAAGAGACTTAAACCAAATAATCAACTACTTCACGGTAGCTCTTGAAAATTGCTTTTCAAGGTGAGCCGTACTTCGTAGAGACACAAATGGCAAGTGTTAAATCTTTAGTTCGATTTGGGAACCAACAAGTTCACCGGAAATTGTGGGAAGATATAATAATGTTGGTGTTCGATTACCAACTTTGTTTATTTTTTATTTTTTTTTTTAGGAAAATTTTTTATGTTTTTGATTTTTCTATATATATATTTTTTTTTACTTATACTAAGAAGAAAAAGAAAATATTTTTACTTTTTATATTTTATAATTTTTTTTACTTTTGAATTTTAAAACAAGAATGAAACTTTCGAGGACGAAAGGATCTTCAAACCAAATCAACAAACACAAAACGTAGGAATCGTAAACACTAATCCCCGGCAGCGGCGCCAAAAACTGATTTGCAGTTTTACGTACCTATAAAATATATAATAAAAATACTACTTAGGTAAATTCCAACTATTCACCTTTAACCAAGGTAAAAAGTTAAGACTTACAAAAATAATATAATATATATAATATACGTATGTTTAACCGGGCAAGTATGATCACCCGGGTCGTTTTCCCCAATGACTAGTGCAATTGAAACCACGTTTTAAGTTCGGATCCTGATTTGAATGAAGCAAAGATATTTGATTTGGAAAGAAATAAAAACCCTAATTTTTACTTTTTAATTAAAGTCTAATTAAACTAATTTAAAATTTAAATCTAATTACTAATTAAAAACTATTAAACTTAATTAAAACTTAACTAAGGACTAATGGTGCAAATACCTAACAAACTAACGGAGGGACTAATCTGAAAAGCAATAAAAATCGAAAAGTTACACTTTCTACCGCAGACTGCTCATCTACCGACGAACAAACTAAGTACCCGAATTTAGTGAATTTGAAAAGTGCTTTAAAATGAAAAACTACAATAAGCAAAAGTTTGTAAAAGAAGCAAGGAGGAACAAAATTAATAAAATGCTACTTGGGCTGAAACTCACAATAAGCCACTCCAAAAGAGCTTATCTTTAAGCGTTACAGAAAGGAGGGCTTATCCTGGTTTTTTAGAAAATAAGCTATAGAAAACTCAAAACTAGATCAAAATGAAAAAGGAAAGAAGTTCTAAAGGGCTTATGATATGCTTAATCTATAAATGAAAAGAAACTAAAGCTTAAACTACTTTTATGCTACTGAAATTGATCATGAAATAAGCAAACTCAGGAAATAAGCAAAGTAACACAAACTACAAATAAGCTAGAGAACTTAATAAGCTAAAATAGACTTTGAAACTTAAAGAACTTATCAAACTACTTATTATTCAACAAATTAAGCTATAAAATCTAGACTTAAAAGCTGAATTATCAAATTTAAATCCTAAAGATTCTGAGTACTGTTTTTGGATTTTTCAGGTTTTTTAAGACTTTTGACAGCAAAATAAGCTAGGACAATAAGCTAGAAAACAAAATTGAAGACTTAAACTAAATTAAGATATATGAAAACTTAAATCCTACTGAATTTAATAAGCTAAATCTTAAAATTACTTATCTAAATTAAGCTAAGAACACAGCAGTACTAACTGAGGTTAGTACTGGTAGTGTAAATATTCAGCAGTATTTTCAAGTGAAAGTACTGCTGATGCAATTTGATTTTTGAAAATAAGCAATGAAATAAGCTAAATAATGAAAACTAAAACTAAATTCTTAATAAGCTAAAGCTAAACTTAATCCTACTGAAATTAAAGCTAACAGTACTAACTTGTGAAGGCAGTACTAACTTTTTAGTTAGTACTGGTAGTGTAAAGGTTCAGCAGTACTAACTTAGGTTAGTACTGCTAGTGCAATTTTGAGACTGCACTAAACCTTTATCATTTTGACAGGATTTAGAAAAACTTTTTAAGAGAAATTAAATGAACAAGTACTAAATACCAGATAAAAACTAGCTTAAAACAAACTTAACAATCATGATTAAACAACTGAATAAGCCTTAATCTAAGATCTAAACTATTTAAACTAATATTTTTGGATTTTATGAGTTTTTATGACAGAAATTGATAGCTAAAGATCTATAACTACTTAAGCAAAAACAGATGAAAACAAACAACTAAATACCACTAAAGAAGAGATATTTAAACACTAATAAGCAAAGAGAATAAGCAAATAAGCAATATTAAGCATATAATCAAAAACTAAGCATTTAAAACTAAAATTAGAGAAGAATGAAAAGAGAAACTTACTTAATCCTTTAGCTAAACAAAAGGGACCAATTAAGGCAGCTACAAGCTCCTTAGCTTATTAATAAGCTAAGGTATAAGTCCTTGGGATCTCTTCCAAAGTAAGATCCCCTTCCAAAAGCTCAAATTCAATAAGATCCATATAAGATTAAACTGTTTTAAGGTTTAGATAAGGTTAATACTGAATTCAAACAGCTCTATTTCAGCTTATAGACTGAAAGAGCTTAATATTAGCTTATTGAGACAACTTATTAAGAGAGCTTATGACTTTAAATGAGAGCTTAGAAAACGAGATTTCATGATGTGCACACTTGAGGATTGCCAGCGTGTCATTCCCTTGATGTGACATTTGTGCTTCTTTTGTGAGTATTTTAGTACAGAAAACGAGATTTAAAACACTAAAGACTGAATTTCATTTAACTAAAGAAGCTGATTACATTAGCTGATTACAATACTTGAAAAAGGAAAATTACATTTAAGAAAATTACGAATTTAAGCTAAAAATTAATAAAAACTAAAAATCGACTCCCCTGTGTGTGTGAGAATGAGGCCTATTTATAGTGCCAAGCTGAAGCTTCTAGGACCTCTTGCCTTGCTCTCCAAACTTTTAATCCTGGCCAATCATTTCTTCAATCATTTTATCATCAATTGTAGCCGTTGGATTGATTTGTGGAAACCTGAGGATTGCCAGGCTGGCATTCTTTGATGTGACGTTTGTGTTAGTTTTGTGAGTGAGTTTAGCACAAAACCCACATGAATTTGTGCTTTCACCATGGCTAACGTGGCATTGAGCTTGAGCTAGGATAAGTATCCCCTTGATTAGACTAAATTATCCCTGCCATCTTGTAAGAGAGACCTTGAATTGTCTTCCGTACCCTTTAATTTTCATTTGCCCCTTGATTTACCATAGGAGTGAAATTGGGGAAGACGGGTGAATAGTAAAAGGGGTTCCCGCTCCTTTTTTGACAGTTAAAACTGTTGTAGTTTGAGAAGTTTGCACATTTGGCCCCTCTCTTTCATTTCCTCTTTTTAAGTTATAAATAACTTTCGAGAAATGCAAGATTGGCCCTTGTAGATGAAAAAAATTACTTTATGACATTAATATCTAAATTATTTACAAATCTATTATGCTTTGGTATTCAAACTTATGCTACTTATTAGTATCTTAGTACGAAGTACGGGCAACATTACTTGCCTTGGATGATCATTCAATGTGGTTTTTCTATATGCTAAGGTTGAAGAAAAGCTACTTAGTTATGACGCTTACAAATGCGAATACATGTGACCGACATGACTCATGAATACGCACGCAAAATATTAATAAAACACAAGTACAATATGATCTTGTTGACAATGTATAGGAAGGGAAGAAAATAGAGATGGAACGTAAGGGTAATTTGACAAAATTTTATGGTGACTACTCTCATCATAGCATGGTCCTTCCTGAATTATCCTTAGGCGATCAGGCTATGCATAATTTAGGAACTAACGATAAAATGCTCATTTCATCAAATTATTATTATATTTTTAAAAAAAATCTCATACGGTATAAACGATATAGTTTATAAGATAGCAAAACAATTCGTGGTAATGAAAACAAGGTAGCTTCTATAACAACACAAGATATTTTGTACGATAACGGGAAATGTTTTATGAGGTGATAACAAAATAGTTTACGAGAAAGTTACGTGACGGTTATAATGAAATTGTAACAAAATGGTTTACGAGTTGACAACCCAACAGTTTATAAAGTGGTAACGTAATGGTTTATAAAGGACACGAAGTAGTTCATGAGGTGACAACAAAATAGTTTGTGAGATGACTGCAAAGTAGTTTATAATAAGGTAGCAAAAGAGTTTATAAATAATCGTAAAATACGTTATAAGATGGAAATAGTTTAGTTCATTAAGTGATAGCCAGATAGGTAACGAGGTAATAGTAGTATAATTATAAGATGTTGACAAAACGGTTTATAAAATGATATCAAAATAGTTTATAAGGTGTTAGCGAAATGTTTCATAAAACGATGGCAAAAGAGTTTATAAACGACGACAAAATAGGTTAAAAGGTGAAAACAAGTTAGTTTGTAAAATAATTGCGAAAATAGTTTATGAGATGATGGTGGGATAATTTATAAGAAAATGATGAAATGGTTTATAGGAAGACAATGAAATAGTTTTATAGGATGATATCAGAATAGTTTGTTACCCAATAGTGAAATGGTTTATAAGACGATGGTAAAGTGATTAATAAGTTGTTTAGCAAAAGAATTCGTTGACTGACGAGGAAAAATAGTTTATAAATGACATCAATTCTGTTTATGTGACGATGCTAGTATAGTTCATACGAATACATCCAAATAGTTTATACTAGTAAAATGGTTTATAAAATAATAGTGAAATGGGTTGTAAGACGGTAATAGATTTGAGGAGTACCTTACATAAATTATTAGAGAGTTGAAGTGTAACTGACGAAATCATCACGACACAAAATGAACAGAGGGTTTAAAGACATCCACATAATACACGAAATTCATAGGGAAGTGCTAGTGCAAAACTCTTAGGAATTACGGTCCAAGTCTACTTAGGTTTTACTAGATAAGGAAAAATCTCTCCTTAAACATCAGCATTATCTTTAACGACGTTAGAGTTCCAACAAGTTTTAACCTCCTAAATACGGCTCGCACGGTTCAGATTTCTAATTTGCCATTGCGGCCTCTAAGTTGAATATCGAAATGGGTGTCCTACAATTTCTACTCACATGGTCAACACTCTTGTTGTTATTGCACTTCATAGTGCATGGTCCAGTGTAGTGCAACTTACGTTTGTTGTAGAAGGGAAATTTTGCTACATATTCGTTCTTGTAATTTGGTTTAGCAATGTAGGCTCTCACGGCCTTTTATCATTTATTTTGTTGTTGGCATTCCTTACTATCTTGATTTCCTAACGTACGACCTAATCCATTTAGTCGTGAGCCAAGTGGATTCTTTCCTCATAAACAAATAGCTTCGATATCATTTGCAATTGGTCGGGTTACAATACACTCGATCCTCGTGGAACTCATTCCTTTTCTTGTCGTTGGTATTTACTTCAAAATCAAACGGGGTAAAGAAAATGAAATAAGTCGGATTTCAAAAGTCGTGTTTCCAAAAATGGAAAGTTATGAGATGATGGGTGAAAGCAATGTGCGGATTAATCGGCATGCTCCTAGGAGTTACGAGAAGTAAGAGAAATTAAGACGTAACGAGATGACGTAGATGTTTCAACAGTATGGGACGGGTGTTCAAAGTCGTCTTTAGAGTCGAATAGTACGATAATCAGTATGGTCGGCAGACTGTAACGAATTTCCAAGTTATGCAAAACGATATAATGTAAAGTCAAGAACAGTTTTAAAGATCATTGTAAATATTCATGATGTTTTAGAAGTAAACGAGACCACTGTTTCACCCATAATGTCTTAGAAAAGTTTTAGTATTTATATAATGACCTTTATATGAAACTATGTAGGACGCGTATGGTGAAAAAAATAAACGTGATGTAAAATATAACATGCCAAAATAAAATGTAAGTATAACTGTGGTAATATGATATATTATTACTTATATATATGTATATATATATGCATAACAGGGATTTCGCGTATATAGAAAGTAAGAACACGTAAGGATCACATACTGGTTATAGACGAGACCTAGTATATAATACCTGGTTCTCTATAACCTTGGCTTTGAATACTAATCTATCACACCCCTAAACGGGGCCTGGACGGAATACGTGTTCGGGGGCGTGACGTCATAATATACATCACACAAAGCACGAGAGAACGACCACTAATGGACGTTTTGAAAATCATAACTCATTGCATTATTTAAAAATAGATAAGTTTTACTAGATTCAAAAGAAATTAAACATTTGCGGAAGCGTAATTAAAATGTAGCGGAAGCATAATTTGGTTTTCAAAAGACAACGAGTATGAATGAGAAATAAAGTCTTGATAAATGATATCATATTGCACGTAGACTCCACATAGTACGTCAAAGAAGTCCAAAGCTAATCACCTGAGAAAAACATGCTAAAAACGGTCAACATAAAGTTGGTGAATTCATAGGTTTAAGTAAAGCATTTGCTAGAATCAAAAGCGTTTAGTGAATACTCCTTCACTCATAGTATTATGAAAAGTATTTAGTAATCAGAAACGTTCAACGAAAGTAGTGTGGACCACAAGTTATAAAACGCATATGACAATTATAACAGATACAACTTCACATAAAAGTGTATTTAGATTGCACTAAGCTCATGACACCGAGGCTAAATGTAATGGAAGCATGCATAATGCTTAATAAACTTGCCTTGACGGGTGTCATCATGGCACTTCACCGTAACACTCGACATGGTATACGTCCGTTGGCCTGTACAGTCCGTCAAGTACCCGACCAGTAAGAATTACCGAACCTAGACGGGGATGATTATTCCCAATAGGTCTATTTACAACACATGCGCACACTTTGTTTTACTTATGGATGTAATTACTTAAAGCCTTTCTTTTGGAAATACGTTGGTTACTTTTACTTTGGACACAAGTACTTTACGTGAGAATTTCCTTGTTTACGTGTTGCCTAAGTAGTATTGAAACTTGTATGCCTAAGTTATCATGAACCGTTAGTTACTTATGATCAGTTAGATTGGTAAGTGAGCACGAGTGTTGTAAATAGATCTATTGGGACTAATCATCCCCGTTCGGGTTTGGTAATTCTTACTGGTCGGGTACTTGACGGACTGTATAGGCCAATGGACGTATACCATGTCGAGTGATACGGTGAAGAGCCATGATGGCACCCGTCAGGGCAAGTTTATTAAGCATTATGCATGCTTCCATTACATTTAGCCTCGGTGTCATAAGCTTAGTGCAACGTAAATATTCTTTTATGTGAAGTTGTATCTGTCATAACTGTCACATACGTTTTACAACTTGTGGTCCACACTGCTTTTGTTAAATGTTTCTGATTACTAAATACTTTTCATAATACTGTGAGTGAAGCAGTATTCACTAAATGCATTATTTACAGTAAGAATTACCGAACTAGACGGGAAATATTATTCCCAATAGGTCTATTTTTACAACACATGCGCACACTTTGTTTTACTTATGGATGTAATTACTTAAAGCCTTTCTTTTGGAAATACGTTGGTTACTTTTACTTTGGACACAAGTACTTTACGTGAGAATTTCCTTGTTTACGTGTTGCCTAAGTAGTATTGAAACTTGTATGCCTAAGTTATCATGAACCGTCTAGATACTTAATGAACTGTTAGATTGGTAATGAGCACATGAGGTTGTAAATTAGATCTATTGGGACAAATCATCCCCGTTTCATCCCAGTTCGTAGATTGGGTAATTCTTACTGGATACGGTACATGACGTACTTAAGAGCCAATGGAACGTATAAACCAAATGGGGTCCGAGTGATACGGTGAAGAGCCATGACGGCACCCGTCAGGGCAAGTTTATTAAGCATTATGCATGCTTCCATTACATTTAGCCTTGGTGTCATGAGCTTAGTGCAACGTAAATATTCTTTTATGTGAAGTTGTATATGTCATAACTGTCACATACGTTTTACAACTTGTGGTCCACACTGCTTTTGTTAAATGTTTCTGATTACTAAATACTTTTCATAATACTGTGAGTGAAGCAGTATTCACTAAATGCTTTTGATTCTTGCAAATGCTTTACTTAAACTTATGAATTCACCAACTTTATGTTGACCGTTTTTAACATGTTTTTCTCTGGTGATTATCTTTGGACTTCTATGACGTGCTATGTGGAGTCTACGTGCAATATGATATCATTTATCAAGACTTTATTTCTCATTCATACTCATTGTCTTTTGAAAACCAAATTATGCTTCCGCTACATTTTAATTACGCTTCCGTAAATGTTTAATTTCTTTTGAATCTAGTAAAACTTATCTATTTTTAAATAATGCAACGAGTTATGATTTTCAAAACGTCCATTAGTGGTCGTTCTCTCATGCTTTGTGTGATGTATATTATGACGTCACGCCCCCGAACACGTATTCCGTCCAAGCCCCATTTGTATCAGGAACCTTTGGTTGGGAACCAACTTCGTTACCTGAGTCACTTGCATGAAGCTTGTGAGTTTCCAGCTTGCTTTCCTTAAGAGTTTTCTTATGCTGAGCAGCTTTAAGTAATGCTACATTAGAAAGTAGATCCATGCCTTTGCCTCTATTAACTTTAGCTGGTGTTTTCTTCTTTGGCACGAACTCACTAGGAGTGTCTCTGATTACAACACCTAGTGTTGCTATAGTTTTAGACTTCTTGGCATGTTTCTTAGCTTGCTTAGGCTTCTCTGCAGGTGCTTCTTCCAAGACAAGAGACAATTTTTTTGAGAGTGAAACAACTTTCTTAAACTTCCTTGCTTTCTTTAGAGTAGCTTTTCCAGTAGCAAAGTCAAGATAAGTCTTGTAAGCTTTAGAATCTTTTATGACTTGATTGATCATCTCATCAGGAATCAGGGCTCCATACCACTAATAATCTTGTGTCTTAGAGACAAACTTTAATGTACCTAGTAAGGTGTCATAACGAACTGTGTGAAGATTGATCTTGTTCCGCATAAAGATAGTTTTGTCTTTAGAGATGAAATGATTGATGATGACTTTAGTGAATCTTAGGTAGGGCATGTGCTCTTTACGTGTGGAGCTTATTTCTTTGTTGCCAGCTTGAAACATGAAGTCTTCCTATAGTAGAGAAACAAAATCAACATTCTGCTTGTTGTACATACCCCACAAGATCTAAGCTCTTAATTATCTGAGTCTATCAAGTCCTGTTATTTTCCCAGAGATGCACCTATTGATGATAGCAGCAAATGTTCTTCAAGGCTGATGCATTTGATCTATGTGGATTGCAGATAACATATCATACTTGCCAGAGTAATCGAGCTCCTGGATGAATGGAACCAAGTCTTCTTCAGAAGGAGGTTCAACAAAGTCTTGGTTGAGGAGTCTGGGATAAATTTAAAGAATCTCAAAAAATACTTCCGTATCAACTCAAAACTTTTTCTTATCCAGCTTGAACCGGTATGCATTTGTATTTTTAATCTTTTGGATGGTGTTCCAGAATTGATGCATGTATACTTTAGGTACTTCAGCAGTGATCAGGAATGCGGGATAACAAGGAGAGAGTTTAAGAGCATCCAGTGTGACTTGATATGTTTCTTCTCTTTATGGCTTGCTGAAATCAATTCTTACATTGCACTTTTTAGTCTTTAGTCTTTTCTCTAGGGGAACCAAAGCATTATCGAGAGCAACTTGTTTAGCAGCAACTGGATTCATGTTTCTGCTAAGAATAGTCCACTAAAGTTCATATACAACCAAATTTATATATCACTGATTGACCTATTCTGATTCATGTGGTTAAACCTAGAGAAGCAATTTACAAACATTAACAGGACAAATTTAACACATTTTATCAGGCATTCAGTTAAAGTACAGGACAAAATACATTCATCAGAAAGTCAACTTAGAGGTCAACAAACTAACAATTCGTCAAACACAGTTAATTTAGCAACTAACATAAGATATGAAGACGGATTATCCTAAAATGTGTTATCAAATGAAATCATTTTAGAAAAAATCAATTTTAATAACCTATGTATAAATCGTCGCCTAGATAGGTGTATAAATCGCCGTGATAGCCTTACCATTTCAACATCACACACACGAAAATATAAGACTTTTAAAGAGATAAAGAGGTTTTGGAGAAAATTATTGATTATGAGAATGAAAGAAAGAGAACCAACACCCTCTCCACACTCGCAGAGGGCTTTATATACTACATAGGGGGCGGCCATGGTGTTTAAGTGGGCTTCCATAGGCTGGGCTTGATATTTAATGGGCTTAGACCCAATTAGCTTATAGAATTCCTGGGAACATAAACTAGACTAATACAAGGTTCGGGAATATTAATGACCATCACTATAATAAAAACTAAGTCTAACAATCTCCCCCTAAGAGGTAGTCATTGCACATATGGCTTTACTTCTTGTGACGTCTTGAGTCTTGGAACCTTGTGGTCTTGGGAATTTTTTTGAAAATACTTTTGCATGCTTGTAATCATGGATCTTGATCTTTAACATGATATTCTTTGACAAAATAATGATATCATGGTCTTTGGCCTTGATTTGTCTTGACTACTGAGATCTTTGAATCTTTATCCTTAAATCTTTATGCCTCCTTGCGATCTTGTGTCTCCACCCTCATGCTCAAGGTCTTGAAAGCTTGCTAACAATCTCCCTCAACATTTTCTTTAACATGATTACTTGTACCACATTATGAAAGGAGTAGTACTTGATCCACTTGTACGATATATCTTTGTTATTGTCCGGCAATCTTGTCAAAAATGTACTTTTGAGGAAGTGCTTATACATCAGAGATTGCGGAAGACTTTGATACAAGTGTTTGAGCTTTCATCATGTATATATCTTTGTCGATTGGGCACGAGGTCTTGAATCTTGACTCGTCATAGACTAGAAGCTGCTACCGTTAGGAAACATGCAAGTATAGGTTAGTGATAAACATACATAGACGAAAGTGTCTTTGTCACTTCTTCGAATACGGTTGCAATAACCACAGTTCTCCTTGACAGGGTTTCACAACTGCACTAGCCGTTCTCGTTACTGGAGCGTCTCAAAGCAGACAACACGGTAAGAGTGAATCAGATAGTTACTATCTTTCTGATTGAGTTGTCAATTCAAATACTGTACCAAAATCGATATCCAGTTGACACAAGCTTGATTCATTTAGAATCTCGTAAGTCACCTACCACAAAGCTGTTTGATGATGACTCTGGAAGAATTTCCATTCATCACTGTGAATAATAAAGAGTATCACTCTAAATCTTCTGGCAATTACCACAGGATAATGCGTAGGACTCTTTGATACCAAATGTTGTATAATGATGTACAACATTTTGTATATTGGAATTTGTGTCCTAGTAAGATGTTTGATGGATCTCATTGGCTCTAGACTCTATAAGTGCACATTTGTTATTTGGTAATCGGAGGCTGGAGCAGATTTACACCTTTTTAATATCAACGATCTCGGAATGAGAAAGCCGATAGAAACGTGTTGATCTCCATGAGAAATGAAAAAAACTTCTTTTAAGAGAAGCCTGAGTAGCTAAGATGGGTTGTGCCTTGCATCACTGGGTCCATGATAACTTGACTTCAATATTAGAATCATCATTGTGATTACCGATATATTATGCATTAACTCGGTTTTTACCTAAGGTTGTATGGAGGGCTTCTTTCTTTTCACCCTTTATCCTTACAATTCTTTTTAATTCTTCAACCCCTTCAATGTTCAACCAACGCGTCCTTATTATCACCTTGTTGGGATTGTTCTGATGATAACTCATGCCTTGGATAACATTCTTCCCGATCTCACTTTACTTCTTTTTTAATCATACCTAGGACTTCTACTCTATCTAATGGAGAGTTCCTGGGTAGATCCCTTTTGTTCTGGTTGGATCATGGAACGAATATACCTAACCTTAACCGTCTTATAACTCCTTGAGAGACAACAGTTGGTCAGTCTTTGGGTATTGCCATGAAGATCTATAAAACCATTTGAAAAATCAATCAATGTGTTAGAGAAATCATTTATGACACATTGAGAGTTTTTAGAGTTACCAAAAATATCCCCCTACACATATGCATCATATTATGAAAGAGTTTTGCACATGCGAGGTTTAGGAACGCACTTATAGATTGAAGATCCTATCTATATTAAGCTTATTGATCACTTTTTAATTACTATTCTCCCCTTCAAAAATTGCATATGTGTTGATAATTTTTGGAATATTAGTGAATTAAAAAACAAGTTAATGTCCGGTATTTCACATGAATCTAACTAAGTCTTGGGAGAATAAAAGAGCATGCAGAATGAAACTTTATTATTATACTTCCCCTTAATAAAATATTAGAGTGAAAACTTAGAGTGGGAGTTTGTTAAGCATACAATTTTGAAAGAATTTAAAATTTTATTTTTGAAAATGTCTTGAAAAATTATGCTCAACAGGAAAATGATGTTATTTTTATCTTATTAACTACCATTTCCTTGGTGCTTCTCTTGAGCATTCACAACCTTGGAATGTTTGTACGACGATGCTCAAGACCGAGAAGGTGTGAACTTCCCGTTGGTTAGGATAAATGTACATAAATGAACATTTTCCTTTCTTTGAAGACTGAGTCCTAAGCTAAAATTTACTTAGAAGTCGTAGAGAAAAAACTTTGAAAGAATATGTTTTGAAAGCATTTAAAACTCTCACTAGAACTTCATTTATACACCCGTGTTAATATTAATCAACATTTATAGGTGTGTAAATGTTATCGATTTACGAGAGACATGTCAGAGAAGATTATTTTTGGTATTTTTGAAATTTTTGATTTTTGATTTTGCCTTTATAGGTTTTATAATTTTATATTTTGCTTTTTTGATAAATATATACAAAGAATTACCGAGATTTTGCAAGACATTCAAGTTCCTGAGGAGATAAGCTGCGTATACCATGGCGACGAACCAAATAGTAGAATCGATCCACTGGGAGAGCTTTGGTGAAGAGGTTGTCCAGTTGGTAATCCGTCTTGAAAAAATACAATTCAATCGTACCCTTTTCTACGTGGTCCTTTATGAAATGGTAGCGGACATCGATGTGTTTTATTCTTGGGTGTTGGATCGGGTTGCAGGATATGGCTATGGTTGATTTTGAATCACAATAGATTGGAATCTTGTTGAAGTGAAAGCCATAATCCGTTAACTGTATCCGCATCCAAAGGACTTGGGCACAATAAGCGGATATAGACACATATTCTGCTTCCGTGGTTGATAGCACCGTACAGTCTTGTTTCTTTCATGACCAGCTCACCAGCTTTTTGACTACGAATTGAGTTCCACCAGAAGTACTCTTGAAGGAGTCTTTACATCCCGCATAATCAGCATCTAAAAATCCGGTTAGTTCAAAAACAGAATCCTTCGTATACCAGAGATCTAAATTGACGGTTCCCCAAAGATAACGAAAGATAATTTTAACCTCTTTGAGGTGCTTCTCGATTGGCTTAGCCTGGTACCGAGCACATAAATAAGTAGCATGTACAATGTTCGATTTACTTGACGTAAGATACATTAGGGCGCCAATCATGCTATGATATTTTCTTGCATCGACTAGAGTCTCATTTTGATCTAGGTCAAGCTTGTCTTTGATCTCCATTGGAGTTCTAATGGAATCACAAGTTCCCATTCCATATTTTTAAGGATTTCTAACACGTGGTTGGACAGGTTTATGAAGATGCCACACGGGGATTGGTTAACTTGTAAACCAAGGAAAAACATCATCTCCCCTATCATCGACATTTAAAAGCGGCTTTTCATGAGGTCGGAAAATAGTTGGGTGTACAGAGGGTTTGTAGAACCAAGTATAATATCATCAACATAGACCTGTACCACTAAGATGTCATTGTCGAAGCGCCTTATAAACAACGTTGGATCAATAGTGCCTTTGAAGAAGTGATTTTGTAGGAGAAACTTTGACAATTCGTCGTACCATGCCCTTGGTCCTTGATTTAACCCATATAGTGCCTTCTTTAACTTGTAGACATGGCTTGGATAATCAGCATCGATGAAACCTTCAGGTTGACACACGTACACGTCTTCTTTTAACGTACCATGCAAGAAAGCAGTTTTTACGTCCATTTGAAATACAATGAACGATTTGTGTGCAGCGTAGGCCAAAATATCTTGATAGCTTCCATCCTAGCAACCGGAGCGAAAGATTCTTCAAAATCTATTCCAGCCTCTTGATGGTACCTTCTCACAACTAGACGAGTCTTGTTTTGGATGACCGTGTTCTCTTCATCATGCTTGTTTTTGAATAACCATTTCAAATAAGGGGCTTTATGTTATCTGGAGCAGGAACTAACACCCATACATCAAGCCTTTTGAACTGGAGAAGCTCTTCCTGCATTGATTCTATCCATGCAGGGTCGGTCATAGCCTCTTTGACATTTCATGGTACCATAGTGCTCACAGTTAATTTATACATGCACATGTCACTATCTGTTCGGAGTCAATTCCTAGTCAAAACTGGTCATAAGGGTTCTCCTATTACTTGTTCCAGAGGATGATCCTTAGTTCATTGATATTCGTAAGGGTAAGGTTGGTAAAACGTATGCATGTTCGATGGATCCACATATTGTGAAGATGATGAGTTAGCAGAACTTGTGGATGGAGTAGCAAAAGGATTTACAAACGTATTTCCATCAATCATAGCATTAGGAACATTGTGTTGTAATGTTTCGAGCTCGTTAACATCATGTAAAGTGTTTGGAAAGTTTATAGCTTGGGAGGATGAATTTGTTGGTGTCGGTGCGATGTCTGCTATTGTTGTAGATGTAGTTGGAGTCTAAAGAACTTGAGGTGTTTGAGCAGCAGAAACAGTTCTTGGAGCAGCTGATGGTTGACTACCAATGTAATCATCATGCATAGCTTCGAACAGTAAACCCAAATCATGTTCAATTGGTTGTTGAGTTGTTATTGTTAACGGAGCATAAGTAAGATTGAGTCCTGAACAGATTTGTCCAGAAGTCATGCTTTGAAGCCTGGGTTTTGAACTGTTTATTTAAAAGCCATTGCGGAAAGCTCATCAAATGTCACATTCATTGTCTCCATTATTTTCTTTGTCCTTCGATTGTAAACTCTATAAGCACAGGAATTAGCGAAATAACCAATGAAGAAGCCAATATCACCTTTTACACCAACCTTCCCAATATCTTCACGATCATTCTTGGGATAACAGAGAGCCTCGAATACATGTAGAAAGGAGATATCCAGTTTTCTGCCGTTAATAAGCTCATATGGTATTTTGTCGAATCGACGATGAATGATGGAGCAGTTTTAAGTGTAGTACGCAGTAGCAATTGCTTCAGCCCATAAGAATAACGGTGCACGAGAAAAAATCAACATTGTTCTAGCAGCCTCCACTAGTGTCCAGTTTCTTCGTACCACTACTCCATTTTGTTGAGGTGTTCTGACATAAGACGCTTGGTGAGAGATGCCAACATTGTCAAAGTATTCCTTAAGCACTTGATTCTTGAATTATGTGCCATTGTCGGTTCTTACAATAATGACCAGAGCTTGCAGTAGAACTGTAATTTTCTTGTGAAATGTTTTAATCTCCTCTGGTGCTTCATCTTTTGATCTAAGAAAGTGTACCCACATGTAACGAGAGTAGTCGTCTACAATCACCAGAATATACCGCTTCCTATTTATGCTTTTGACTCTCATTGGTCCACACAAATCCATATAAAGAAGGTGTAACCTCTTCTTAGAATTTGGAATTGGTTTGGGTGGGTGAGATGTCATTTTGCTTTTTTCCTTGCTCATATGAGGGACAAAGATGTTCTTTATCATAATTGAACTTTGGAAGGCCAGTAACAAGATCATTTTTAGCAAGGTCATTTATGGTGTCAAAGTTGAGATGGGATAAATGTTGATGCTATAACCGTGACTTGGTAGAAGTAACACGAGCTATGAGGAAAATTGGAGATGCAGAGGCCATTTCATGGAGATTGATGGTGTAAAGGTTTGTTGTGCGATTTCTTTTTAACAAATCAACTCCTTCTAAGTTTATGACGAAACATGTGTTTCTTCTGAAAGTGACCTCTAAATCTGAATCACAAAACTGCCCAATTGAGAACAGGTTGTGCCCTAAGCCCTCAACAAAAAAAACTCTGGTGATCATAATATTTTCCCATTGAAGATCACCATAACCTAGAATTGCAGCAACATGATCATTTCCAAAGCAGACGGTTCCCAAGTACTTCGAGATGAAATTTATAAGAAGCTTCAGATTGCTTGTCATGTGCTTTGAGCATCCTGAGTCTATGCACCATAAATAGATTTGAATAACCTGCCAAAGAAAAAGTAGAATTTAGAAACGATTTTTTTATAGGTTCTTGAGGGTTAAAGATACATTCATTATCATCGTTAGAGCAGTCAGATTGACTCTCTGATTCACTGGATGCGATTATTTTTCCTTTAAGGTCAAAAATTCTTCTAGTTGGTGACCACCTAAGGCAAGATCTAGGTTTCTTCGGCTTAGGTAAAGCAAGTCTTTGTTTGGACCCTACTTTCTTAGGTTTCGAGGCCTTTGGGTTGGGTTTCATTTGATTTGCAATATTTGAAACATTTGCCTTTTGTTTCTTACCACGAGAATTCAGGCCATTCACATAATTAAGCATACAAACATCATGATTTGCAGTAATTAAACATTGCTTACACATAGCACAAATAACTTCAGATTTATCATTCCAAATAGCAAGCTTAACCTTATTACATTCAGATGACATATGTCTCTTATTCTTAGAAAGCAGTAAATTCCTATGATGTTCTTCTACTTCAACATCTTTATTCTTGATGCAACTACTCTTAGACACAGAGGGGACCTTGTTAATCTTTGTATTGCTCCTAGGCTGTGGTCTTTTGGTATTAGCAGTGTTTTCTACACCTGTAGAAGACAAACCATTTGAATTAGAATTAACATCTTTTTTAGTGACGACATGAGGTTGTGAAACAGTGATCGGTATTGTCCTAACACTTGCTTTAATGGGTTTGTTAGGCACAAACTTTTCTTCCCTAGAAGGCTTAAATGGATTAATCCTAAACATTCCTGGGACAATCACATTATCATTTTTCACAACTTTTGATTCTTGTGGTGTGGGTACCGAGTTTGAAGTGACTGGTTTTGACAAAGCATGTGTCTCATCGATCTTGGGAAGACCCGTAGATTTTGGAAAAAGAGTTACAGAGTAGAGTTTTAGTCCAGAAGAAGAAGGTGGTTTTCCTAAAATTGATTGCTTACAAAACTGAGTATTCACACTCGTACCTTTGTTGGTGTCCTTTTGTTCAAAAACCTTATCAAATACTGAGATCTCAACTTAGCATTTTCATAATTTGTGTCATGTAATTTATCTTGCAAAGAGTCAATTATAGTTTTGGTTTGAGCCCGTGTCACTTTGATAGAGTCAAACAGGTTCTTGTATGTGGTCTTAAGATAAGCATTTTCTTTAGCAGAATTCAAAACTTGAAACTCTATTTCCACATTCTCATTCTTTAATTTTTGATACAAAGGATCAAGGGTATCTGATATACATGGAGTATCCTTACTTTTACCCTTGAGATCTCCCAACTAATCTTGCAACCGTTTGATCTTTTGTTGCATGTCATTATAAGCTTTATTATACGAAATTTTGTCATATTTGCATTCTTTACATTTTTGGTACCAATCATTCCAAAGTTTAGCATATTCATTCTCTTTTTTAATGATACAATTTTCAAATTGTTCTTTCGTACGTTCAAGCTCAGTTTGGAGATTTGATGTATCTACAACAGAAGATTTTGCACAATAGACATAATATCTTGATTGATAACTGCTATCAAGAGACGCTCAATTTCAAATTCCAAAGTCTTGTGCTTAGCAAGAGATTCATCCGCTTTTTTTGTAAGAGATTTGAAGTCTCGAACAAATTTGGCTGCTTCTTTCAAAAATTGTATTTTGAAATTTTACACTCTAGCATCAACTTGGTTAACGATAGGGAAAATTTTATCTTTTATAATTTTTTGAATCTCCTGGTGAACAGAAGACGACCAATTGTGTATATCTAAAGTCATTTTTTTAACAACACGTTGAAAAGTCACAATGGTGCTTTTTACCTCATTTAGAAATTTTTGTGCAACACTTACTGTAGTATCATCCAAAAACTCTTCATTTGGTATTGAAATTGATTTAGAAACATTGGCCGTTTTTGAAGTTTTTGAAAATACAACTCTTCACGTGACTTGGCCGTTTGAGAAACAAAAACCCCTGAAAGATGATTAATCTTTGTATAATTTGTTGGTTTTATTTCTTTGTTCAAGTGTTTCATTTTTAAGCGAATCTCTTGAGCAAGTTCCAGTGTCTCCTCTGAATCATACACAACAGGAGGATCATGCTTTTCTAATAAAACGTTTCCATTATAAAAACTTTATTGTTTCTGCTGAGCTTGCTTGAGATAAAAAGGATTTTGATAACCCAAAGCCATTTTCTGTTCGGTGTGGTAAAACAAGTATGGCTTAGGTGAAAGCATGTGCATCGTTTGAATCAATTGACCTGTTTTGACCAAAATATTATCTAATTCCTTTATCTTATTCACAAGTTGAATTTGTTTATCAAGAAGCTCGTCTTTGCGAATTTTGAAATCAGACTTCAATCTTTTCTTCTAGAAGAGAAGAAACAGTTGACTTTTCTTTTAAAAGCTGGTTATTTAAATTTGCAGTTTCCTCATTCAAAGTCGTTATTTGTTTACCAAAACTTAAGTGAAGTGCATTTATCTTTTTAGTAAGACATTGCTCTTGATAAACAGACTTTTGATAACACCTTTCAAGATTGACATATTTTTCTTGACTAATTTCAAAACACTTTTCTTGATTTTTATGTCTAGCAAGCTTAGTGGTCAAATCAGTATTAGTTTCTCTGAACTTGCTATTAACCATGTTGATTTTCTCAACTTCAATAGCTAAACTTGTTATATAATGATTCAAAATAAGCACGTGTTTCCTCAACAATTGCATGACATTGTTCTACTGTTCCCCCACCTTGTTCCATACTAGAAACTGCAAGAATAACATTACTGTCATTCTGTTATACTTGGTGTGGTTTAGGAATGGGCTCGAGTAGCTCAGTATACTGCTCCTCTTAAATGAACATATTGAATATATCATTAATATAGCAATTGTTATAATGGTGTACCTCAGCTGATCCATCTGAGTCATAGACGGGAGCGTTGTCAGTCTGAGTACCTGATGTCGATGATTGCTGCAAATTAGCTATCAAGATGCAATTTGTATTGACTTCCTCAATCTCATCAAGATCCCTTGCATCAGCCATAAAATCAAACTCTTCAGCTTGGACTTGGATTCCTGCTTCTTCCTTTTGAGCAATCAACAACTGAGTATGAAGATAAGCAGCATCCCTTCTCCTAGGTCTGACTATGCAGTTCCTAGCAAGATGACCCAATCCTCTGTAGTTGTAACATCTTATCTGATTACCATTATTCCCATTTGCATTACCCTTAGCCCGTGTTGCTACAACATTACCATTCCCATTTGGATTCTGATTAGCAACCCTCGAAACAACAATAAGCCCATTCTGATTTCTAACATTCTGAACACCCAGATTCTGAACTGCATTCTGAACAACAGGATTCCCGATATTCTATACTTCATTATACTCATTCTAATTCCTAACATTCTTCCCAGCATACTATCTAAACTGATTCCCACCATTTCCTCTAACCATCGGTATCTGTCTGTCTTGACCTATATTCATACCTAGTTGAGCAATCTACCTATTGCGAGGGTTTGATGAAATGCTCTGGTTGTTGTTGGTTGGTGTGGAGTAGTTTAGTTTCAATGCTAGGCTATTAGAACAACCATGTTCATTGCTGTTGTGGGATCAGAAATGTCATCGGGATTAATCATTGGTTGTTGCATGTAGTTCTGGTTGAATGATGGTTGTAGATTGTAATTGTTGTTGGGTGGTGGTTGTTGCATGTAGGTAACTGGTGATGGTTGACCTTGTTGAAACACTGAATAATTAAAAGGATTGTTGGAATTTGCCATGAGTGCTAAAGGATCATGTGTTTTTGCAAGTCGTTTAGCTCTTAGATCAACTACCTCCTTTTGATTGTATTTCAGGAAATCATACAACTGAGTGTAATTTTCTATATGCAAGTCCTTTATTTGATGAACAAAGGTAACATGTCAACTCCATTCTGGTTATAAGTTGTTTAGGAACTTGAGATTGCTGGCAATCTTTTCTGGAAAATGTTTGTTTCTCTTAAAATCATTCATCAACTTAGAGAAATGATGATAGTAAGACTCAATCGATTCCCCATCGGTGGATGTAAACCTTTCCCATTCATTAAACAACTTAGCATTTTTCTCTTGAATTCCAATATCAGAACCTTTCATCATTTGTTTTTACACGTAACCGGATTTCTTGAGTAGTTTCACAACTGTCGACAGCAGCATAGATCTCTTCAGGAAGACCGAGAAGAATAGTCTGAATGGCTTGATCATTGGCTTCTACCTGTTTAAGTTCCTTTTCAGTGAGTTCTTCATTTGTCTGCTCATGAAAGGTTTCATTAACAGGAACTTCACGGTCTGAATCACCTGGTTCAGGAATCATTCGTCTGACATACGGAACATTCATATTGGAATTGTAGATTAACATTCCGTTTGGTCTACTCTTAGCATAACGGAGAAGACGTGATGACCATGGAACATAGTTCTCTTTGTTAAGCATAAGAGGACGGGTTTTGGAACCAGCAACATAAATGTCTTGTTGAGTCGACATTGAAAAAGTGATGTGAAATGATAAGTAAGGATCGTTTTAGTGATTAGTGATTATGATTATGGTTTAATTAATTCAATTAACGTTCACGAGATTTTACAAATCTATGATTTAAACCGAGAAAAGAATTGAATCTTTCGTGGGATTTTACAAAATCAAGAAGAAACCGTGAAACAATGATTAATTGTTGTTGGTGAAATCATTATTGTTTTTAAAGTATTTGAACTTTTATTAATGATTTGTTGAGCTAAAGAGGACTAACGGTGAAATTTAGTTCACAAAGTACTAACTGTGTGAAACAATTTCAAGTAGGAGGGTTAATAATTCAACACAGGATGAACTTTGAAATTATCTTGGAGACCAGGGACTGCATGTGTCAAATTTGAACTGTAGTTTAATTAATAATAATAAAAAAACTAGAACTCATTCCCTTATTTTTTTTCTTTCTTCTTCGTTCGAAAGTAATAAAATATAAACGAAAGTAGTTTTCTCCTCACGGACTCGTGCGGTTAGTATCGACCAAAAAATTATACAACGATGATCGTTGAAAGACCGCGATCATAATGGTATAAGTTAGAAGACCCGCGAACAACCGATACTCGAAACCGAAAAACCGAAACAACTTGAAACGAACCAGTAAAATGCCCGAAAGGTATATAAATTGTTTAGCCCTTGAGATTTATATTTCGGTTCACTAATCTTGCATAAATCGGTTAACCTTTCAACATGTATAAATCGTTTCATCACGAGACATGAATAATTCGGTTAAAAGGAAGGTGTATAAATCGGGTATAATGAAGCACGTATAAATCGGTTAACAAAGATGTATATTCCGGTTCACCAAGGGGTGTATAAATCACTCAGAGAGGAGTGTATAAATCGTTTCACCGAGGTGTATATATCGGTTGACAAGGAATGTGTATATTCCAGTTTTATATTTCGGTTGCAACACAACAAAACCGTACACAGTCCTTGTTGTTAGAAACACGGATCTGTGTTCCTTCTTGTTTCAAACCTTGGACCACACGAAATAAGCAAACCAGAAAATAAGCACTCGAAATAGCCAAGAAATAGCTTATCAAATAAGCTACTTTTAACACATAAATAAGCTAAAACAAAAAAATAGCACAAATTGTTTAAGAAAGTAAAAAGTGTGAAGCTTTAATGGTTAAATAAGCTAGAAACTCACAAGAAAGAAGATAAGGTGTGTATGGATTGAAAAGCTTTTATATAAAAAATGAGACTTTTTGAAGCTGTTATAAAATAAATCATAAAAAACTTAACCTTTAATCCATTTAGCCATTTAATAAAAAAACAAAAGTACACGTCTTGTATGTTAAAGAAAAGAAAACGTGAGTTTTTTGTTCAAGAAGTAAGACGAAAATGAGCTTATAAATAAGCTAAAATAGAACCACACACAATCACTTGACCCACCCGAGGCTCTTGATACCACATGATAGCCTTACCATTTCAACATCACACATATAAAAATATAAGACTTTTAGAGAGAGAAAGAAGTTTTAGAGAGAGAAAAAACTAGAGAGAATAAAAGAAAGAAAATGGTTGATTATGAGAATGAAAGAAAGAGAACCAACACCCTCTCCACACTTGGAGAGGGCTATATATAGTACATAGGGGGCCGGCCATGGTGTTTAAGTGGGCTTCCATGGGCCGGGCTTGATATCTAATGGGCTTTAAGCCCGTAACTTAGACCTAATTAGCTTATAGAATTCCCGGGAACATAAACTAGATTATTAAAAGGTTCGAGAATATTAATGACCATCACTTTAATAAAAACTAAGTCTAACACACCGCCTAACAAAGAGTGTATAAATCACCGTCTATATGAGACGTATAAATCGCCGCCTATAAGGACGTATAAATCGCCGCCTATATTCAGTTACGTATAAATCGCCCAATATAACTTTTGATTTTTACAAACTTTAATTTTTTGGCATTTACAACACACATAGACATGAACCAAGCATATATAAGCAACATATATCAGCTATAACATGAATTAACCACAAGATTTTTACTTAGAGTAAAAAACGAGTAACTTGTTACACATTTTACCTAAACACATAAAGTTTTCATTTAAGACATGGATTTTCTTGTTTAAACACAATAAAGAATGTACTTTAACACTTCCTAACCACAAACCCACACACATTTAACATGTTCTTCCCTAAACCTAAAATTTCGAGCATACAATCTAGCATAGAACAAACATATGTTAACTTCATGAAAAACTGTTTCAAGTGAGTAATTTATGAAAACCGAGGAGGGGAGGGGGTGAATACGTTTTCTTTTAAAAACTTTAAATCTTTTATATCAAATCACCAATCAAGTTTGACACAATATGAGAAGTGTTGATTATTGATCTACAATTACTAATACATAATCAAACAATACAACCACACTCACAATATTCACTACAAAGAGCTACACAACCATAAGTAAAATGATATACACAACAATCAAAGCAATCATGATCATAATGCAAGTATTAAAGTAAAGCAATAAATGTAAAGAAATAAGTAAAGCGAAAGGTAAAAGAAAATGCAAACCGGACACGATGATTTATAGTGGTTCGGCCAAGAAGCTCCTCTTCACCCTACTCCACTCCCCGAGTATCCAACTCGAGAGTTACTTTACTAATCAACAAGCTCCCTTTCGGCAGAGAAAACCTTATAACGTTGCTTACATTATTTTCTGACACTAACCTAGATGTCGAGTTCTTCTTCGGGTACAACCAAACCCGTTATGTATTGTGGCCAACATAACAAACCTTGTGTTTTATGGCCTAAACACATAAACCGCGTCGCTTACAATATTTTCCGACACTAAGCTAAATGTCGAGTCCTAATCTTAGCTAGAACCAATCTACCACCCATACTTATATTTTGAGGACCTAAATACTAACCGACACACCATCAACATTTTCGGATTTATACACTATCCGGATCTACACAACTACACAAGAATGAAAGATATGGACTCGATCTATATGTAACAAAAGCTACAAATGAACTAAACTAGACTACATAACTTCGTATCTTGGCGATGACGAAAGTTCTTCTCTTGCATTTGAGGAAAGGAGGGAAGGATATAAGATTTGTTCACATTTAAACAAGATTAACCAAGTTGAATGATCAAAGATTTAGACAGATTTAGTGAGATCTAGAGAGAGAAAGAACTGAAAGAAAATCATGCAAAAAGAGTTGCGAAAATAGTTGGAGGTGACCCACTATTTATAGGAGCTAAAAAATAGCCTGTCAGGAAATGGCGATCCCAGATATATTAGGGGGTCGCCGGTATTTAAGGGGGCCGCGGCCTATTTATGGGACCGCCCCGACAGACGATCCTGTTTTTGTATTTTTATGGTGAAGGTGAAATCTAGTGAAAGTGACACTTGTTTTTGGGGGGAAATGACCAGATTTTGAAATTCAAAATAATTACCAAATAAAATATTTCATTATAATTCAAAAATAATTTGTCTAAATAATTTTTGAGAAACAGTTTTGTTATATTTATAAAAATATAAAGTTTAAGACAAACTTATTTCTTTGGTCATCCTACAAGTTTAATGTTGTTTGTGCATACCTTACGTGATTTACGTCGGGTGCAAACAAATGTCGGTGTTGATGTAGAATTGAGACGTCGAGAGATGTCAATGCGAGTATGCATTGATAATTTGTGATTACGAGTAACTTGCGAACTTTACGTTACGTATTACAAGTTACATGTTTGTCATCACCAAAACATAAAGAGATCGTATAGATTAAATATCGTAATATTTGCACTAACAATCTCCCCCTTTTTCATGATGACAAACTATGTAAACTATAATACATATTAAGGTTTAAAAGTTACCCGTTTACACTCCCTTCTCCCTTTTTTGTCAAAGCAAAAACGTATCATGTGGGTATGAGAAGAAGATATGAGAAGATTGTATGTGCTCCGGGTATATACGTTGGAGGAATGAGAAGAAGATAGGTGCTCTGAGTATATAGGTTTGAGGAGAGGATATGAAAAATAAAGGTGAAGGTGATTGTGTGTTTCTTGGATATTTTAGAAAAGGTCATGAAAGGTGAGAAGTAGGCAAGACAAGAGAGTAGGTACTTCGAGTGTATAGGTTAAAGGAATGAGGAAAAGGTAGGTGATCCAAGTATATTGGTGTACGAATGAACCCTTCATTGTATTAAACAATCCTCGATCCTATCTTCCTATAAAGGTGAGCTTACATCATCCTAGTGAAGTCTTCTATCATCATGGTTTAACCGACTCCTTGCTATTTACCCACATATCTCCGAGATCCCCTTGCTCATTGCATCCCCATGATAATTACATTCCTTTTATATTGACTTTAGAGGATCCATGAATCAAATAAATTACCATCGATGCTTAAGAAGTTTGATGAAATTTAAATGAGTAGAACGCTTGCAAGTGCTCCCTCTCGGTGTATGCTCCCCCTTGTTTGGGGCACAAAGGAATCAAGATATGGATGTGTGCTACAAAACAAAGTTAGTAGACAAGTGCACATATATATATATATATGTATATATATATACGTATATATATATATATATATTTTTTATATAAATAAATATATAATATTAAATATATTATAAATAAATAAGCAAGATAATTAGCGGGACTAGACATGCACTTTTAGGTTGGTTAATATTCAAAATATGACATTTAAAAGGGAATTTATAAACTAGACACATGTAACAACAATCAAAAAAAATCAAGACGTGTGTTTTAAGGATTAAGAACTCGGTCGACTTTTAATAACAGAGTAGGATTCGTTTATTGGTTGACATAAATATATTATGAGGATGACTTCTTAAAAGTAGACGAATGACATTTAATATCTTGGCGAAATATGTAAAAAAAATATACTTTAAAAGGATAAAAGGAAAAATAAGACGAGGATGGAGACGATGTGCTCTTGGATGTGAATGAAAATGATTCCATAGAGCCGAGAAGTGGAAAAGGATGAGCGAGACTAAAGAAGGAACGTGTTGACGAGAGGTTGATAGAAAAGATTGATATATCATTTGCACTAACAATTGATGTGCATGTGATCCTATCGAGACAAAGGTGGATGATTGGGAATTCAAAGGTTTGTTTGGTGTTTTGTTGGTTGACAATGTTGAGGAACAAAGGTGGGTATGTAAAATGAGGTGGTAGTTCTTTCATGGTGGAAGAATAATGAGAGACTCAACAATGTGGTGACTCAATAACACTTGAAGATTGAATATCTTCTTTATGTTCTTCACTTTCTAGAAAGTGGAAAGTTTAGCGAAGGAGTGACATTTGCATTTAGCAAATTACTTAAATATTTCGGATGAAATAATTAAGTTAGGAGAGATATAGGAGGAATTTTAATAGTAACAGGACTATTAAAAGAGAAGAAACGTTTAGACGTGAGAGGAAACGTTAGAGAAGATAAGACTTATTATAAGTGAAAAGGAACGTTTAGAAGTGAGAAGAAACGTCGGAAGTAAAAAGACTATTAGAAGTGAGACGACTATCAGAAGTGAGAAGACTATTAAGAAAGAGAGGAACCGTTTAGAAGTGAAAAGACCATTTGAGGTGAGAAAAGACGTTTACGAGATGTGAGGAGCAAGATTTGTATGTGAGGGAATTTATTGTGTAATGATAGATTGTAGGTATATCGATTGTAAGGAATGTGTTGGAGAATGAGACGCATTTCATTATGAAATTCTCTTGACAACATAAGCAACAGTGCTTATGGGAATTGAGATAAGAGAATGACCCATTGATCTTTAGAGAGATGTTGGGCATAGATTTGGGTGTAAAGTAGACGTCAGCTTGTAGCAGAAGAGAGAGGGGGTGTTTGTTTAATGATTTAAAAAGAAATGACAGATATCTCAAGCCTGTTGCCGATGGTCCCAGATATATCTGGGGGCCGCCGGACCGCCAACAGGAGAGGAGTTTAGGGCTTGATGAATTTTATGAAAGGAGTGACATTTTAATTTGTATTTCGCTAATTAAAAATACTTAAAGTACTTCGGATGAAGTAGTTAAGTTGTCACGACGTACGAAATAGAGAATAGACTAGAATCGAGACTAGTAGAAACGAAGAGAAAGATTTACGGAATGTGTTCCATCATTCCTAGACCTAGACAAAGACAATTTAACGATTTGTGGTTGAAGGGTAAAGTAAGAATGTCGACGATGTTATCTTCAGACGCAACCTATTCGAATGGAGATGTTTCCTTTTAGACATTATCCCGAAGGAAATGGTGATGTATCTTCGGTGTGTTTCGTACGCGAAAATAATAATAATAATAATTATAATTATAAAGAAGAAAACAAACGAAGATGAAGGCGGTGAGCTTGACAATGTCAAAACGGATGGTGGTCTTCTTGAGTATTGTGAATGTTCATAAAACAATCTCATGACGAGGTATAAGGTTATCTTAAAGGTGGTAGCGGAAATAGTAGAGGAAAGTGATAAGCCATCTCTATGATTGTAGAGGCGTGGTTGAGTGAGAAGGAAGTGGTGTGATCGAAAGATAAAGAGTGTTTTCGTCAAAGAGAAAGAATGTTTTCTTCGAAGAGAAAGAATGTTTTTGTCGAAGAGAAAGAATGTTTCGTAGAAGAGAAAGAATGTTTTCGTCGAAAAAAAGAATGTTTTCGTCGAAGAGAAAGAATGTTTCGTCGAAGAGATATAATGTTTTCGTCAAATAGAAAGGATGTTTTCGTCAAAGAGAAAAGGAGAGCGTTTTAACTTGTGTTGTTAAAAGGCTTGAATATGGATTTTCGGATATGACCTTTAACGTTTGCTATCACAAGTTAAAGATACTTGAATATTTCGGATGAAATATTTAAGTTGTCAAACGTACTTGGAGGAGCGTTAGATTTGTATCTAACCTTTTCTTGACGAAAGAGTTGATGATTTGGAAGAAAGAAAGATGATGATCAAAGGAGTGTGTGAGTGAAGACTCTAAGAGATTTAATACCATTTTGCGACTCTTTTGACTTTTTAGATTTGTGACACGGACGCGTAGAAAAAAATTCTAGTGTAAGAAAATATATACCGAGATGCATAAGACATATAGATATAAGCATGCAAGTTTATCTAAGCATGCATCAACACAATAATCAACAAGATTAATGTGTAAGACTATATGATATTTAAATATTAATTGTCATATAATAAACTAACATAGTATAGGTGCTCAATTAATACGTAAGTCATGTAAAATGACACATACAAAACGTGATAATTTTAAATGCAATCATCATGTAAAACATGTTAGCATTTAGCACTTAGGAGCATATGTTATATAGATAAACTAAGAGATATTTTATCTAAATTGCTAGTAAAAGACAAACGCTTTTACAACAGACATGCATTCAATAGCTAAGCAAATAGACGTTGAGCATTAATCCTAATCAAGATGTATAGAATTCTAAGGTTAAATGAGGGAGCAAGCAAGTTGTTGTATGTATAAGATAGAATGAGTCATCTAGGACCTAGGAGTATGCTTAAGAGTGACAATGTGTAATGCTCTACAATGAGAGTGTTCAAAGAATGCACATTTGCATGTCTTTTATGAAAGAAATCCAATTAAGGTTATTTACTTCAATAGATCTTGTGAATGTTTCTTTGTATAATTTTGATGATGATTTACTAAAGGTTAGTTACATATATGTTGAACCTTTAAGCAAGAGATTCATAAGAGGGAGATATTTTAAAATCTAATGCAATAGGGCGAATTTACCTAAACCGAAGATGAATCTAAGAAGAAGGATCCATCGATCTGTAGAGGTGCCAAATTTGGGCAAGGATCATTTTTCCATTATTTGGGAGATGGTGTTGATATTAGGTTATTAAGAGAAACTTATATAAGTTATAAGGGTTCTCGGTTTGATTTTTCAGAAATGACATCCAAGTCTTACTTATCAAGTTAGAGTACATATGAGTTTCCCGATGGAAATTCATAAGTCGTCAATCCTACTTAGAGTGTGTTAAGTTTAGCATGTATAATTTGACCATAGCTAATAGCACAACATTTAAACACTTTAGACTCAATGAAACATCTTCATTGCAAGTGTGAATTGCAATTCGACGACTAATATTGTTGTCTTGCAATCGACTTCGTGATTTCATGTAATAACCGAGGATGGTTAAACATGTAGACATGGAAAAATATCTATGGTTATTTGATTGATATTTTCGTGATCTAGATAAGTCCTAGTCTCGATTTCATGTTCATATTCTTATTTTGTAATTAGATTGAATGATGAGATTGATTATCGTTTGAATAATAATCATCTTCATATTTGAAATCCTCTTACGATCACTTATTGAAAGAAAGCAAGATAATGGTTTGTGGAATATGTTCAATTCTTCCAAGTCCTAACCTTAGATGGTTAAATGGTTCTCATGTGGCGAAGAAGAAATATTATGCTTATTTGGTAAAGTAAGAGAAAGTTTTGATGATAGGATAATTTGAGTTTTGAGTTGTGCTTTTGAATTGTTTGAGCAAAGTTACATATGTTGTGCATTTGCTCATGTTTGGATTTTCAGAGATGATGACTTTACCAATTACATTGCAAGGTAAATTACTTGAATATTTTGGATAAAACATTCAAGTCGTCAATCCTACTTCATTGTGTATTTTATGCATATATTTGCCAAATATTTGGAACACAACTATTGGACAAGTAGACTCAATATGACATCATTTACACAAGTGTGAGTTATGATCTGATGCATATTCTTATCGTCTTAGAAAAGGATGTCGTTATTTTCATATCAATCGAGTGTGATTGAGTATGTAGGTTTAAGATAATATATCTTGTTACATTTTGATATAATCTCAAAGCTAGACAAATAAGAATCCGATTTCTTGTCCATACTTAAAAACTTGTCAATTTAAATAATGAATCAATATATATTCGAAATCTTTCTTGACTCTCACGAACACCTTTTTTTTAAAAGAAAACAAATAAAGATTTTCACAGTATGTTCCATTTATCCTAAGACTAGTTTTAAGGTGAGGTTGATGAATAATGACAAGTTAATTTCTTACTTCAAGATTGTCATATATTTTGCTTGTGCGAAAAAATATTTGTTGATATATATAGTATGCATAGTTTTTGAAATTTTATGAGTATATAAATGATTTTCCTAACCATTTTTATACAACACACATCTTTTGTAAAATACTATATGTTTATAAAAAGAATATAATTATGTGTGTGTGTTAGAACAATGCAAGCACAAGCAAAGTTTAAAAAATATATTTTGTTTTACTTAATTACCAATGTATTAATACAATCTATATTTTGTTTAACCAACCTGAGGTCAAACAACGCAAGATGATGAAAATATTTACTCAAAGTTTTGACCACTATGTAGTATTTTGCATTTCTGACTTATTTAAGTTTAGAATGAAGACTTGGAAGTATTTTTCAATGAAAGTAGACTCAATTATCTTCGAAATGGCGGGTGGCACGACTTCTACGGACGTACGGTTGATTTTATATGATTTTTTGAAGTTGCCAAATTCTGTTGAAACAGACTGACGGCCCCCATGGGGCCGCCCTAACATTTATGGGACCGCCACCAGTGACGCCAAAACACGTTTTTGTTCAAAATCATTTGGTGACTTAACTGTAGAACATAGGACTTTAAAAAGTTGTTCCAGCACATAAATTTCGTGTTTTAGACATCATTTCTACTCTTATGACTTAGACAAACATAAGTTGGCACTTCCAAGTTCTTTTGAGAAAATTTTCCTTCAAGCTAGTATACAAAGTATATTAAATAACAAAACTAGTACGAATCAAACAACAAAACACTTTTCATATTTAATCCCCCTTCATGGGTAATTTGATACATGGATCATACTCTATTTTAAAAACCATTTGTTTTGAAAACTAGAGCGACGTGGCTCCTGATACCAATTGTGGAAACCGTAGAGGGGGGGTGAATACGTTTCCATTTAAAAACTTTAAATCTTTAGTATCAAATCGCCAATCAAGTTAGACGTAATATGAGAAGTGTCGATAATAGGTTTTACAACAACTAGCACATATCTTAATAATACAAACTCAACCACAATATTAACTACAAAGTAGTACACAACCTTAACTAACAATATATACACAACCATTCACACAATCATAAGCACAATGCAAGTATAAAAGTAAAGCGGTAAATGTAAAGAAATAAGTAAAGCGAAAGGTAAAAGAAAATGCAAACCGACACGGTGATTTATAGTGGTTCGGTCACGAAGCTCCTCTTCGCCCTACTCCACTCCCCGAGTATCCAACTCGAGAGTTACTTCACTAATCAACAAGCTCCCTTTCGGCGGAGAAAACCTTATACCAATGCTTACATTATTTTCCGACACTAAGCTAGATGTCGAGTTCGTTTTAATTTTTTTTTTTTTCTCTTTAGGAGGAGGAGTGGGAGGGAGGGTAGGGAGGGGGGGGGGAATTTAATTTATTGAGAGAGAGTGGTATTGGGGTGGTTTTTTTTTATTTTTTTTTTTTTTTTTTTTTTGTTTTATTGTTTTTTTTTTTTTTTTTTTTTTATTTTTTTTTTTTTTTTTTTTTATTTTTCCCGACACTAAGCTGATATCGAGTTCTTCTTTCTTTTCTTCGGGTACAACAAAACCCTTATGTTTTAAAATATGGCCCAACATAACAAACCTTGTGTTTTATGGACTAAACACATAGACATGGTTGCTTAATAATTTTTCAGAAACTAAGCTTGATGTCGAGTCCTAATCTTAGCTCAGAAACCAATCTAAATACCTACTATTTCAACCAATGTATTTAATGCCTGAAATACTATAACACTAACCAAGCCTCAACAACCCACAATCACCCCATCCCAAATATAACAATCATTTTGGAGATCTATACATCACTAAACCCCCCACTACTAAAACTTGAAAGACCATGGACTCGATCTATATGTAAACAAATGTTACAAATGGACTAAACAAACTACATAAAACTACGGATTCTTAAAGATGACTACGAAGTTTCTTATCTCTTTTTTCCTATCTCATCTTCTCTCCTCTTTAATTTCTTTTCTTCTCCTCTTTTGCACTAAATATAGAGAAGAAGAGAGGAATCGAAACAGATTACATTTAAACAAGATTAAACTAGATTAGAGATCAAGAGATTTACGAGAGAGAAATGGGTTTTTAGAGGAGATAGAGAGAATTTGAAAAATCCTAGTGCAAAGAGGGTATGATTTTAGCAAGGGGTAGACCAGTAATTTTTAAAGACAGGAAAAACCAACGGTAACTGGTGGCTGACCCAGCGGTCCCAAATAATAAAAAAGGGGGGCGCCAGGCCTATAAAAGGGGCCGCCAGCCGAGACTCCGCTCTATTTTTTTGTCTTTTGTGGAGAAAAGTTGATCTGGTGTAAAGCATGCCGTTTTGGGGGAGGGTGTGGGGGGGGGAAATTAGAAATTTCCAAATTTTATGTTTTAATAAAAAAAAAAGTTAAATTAGAAAATAATTTTTGTATAATTAATTTGTGAAAATCTTTTGTAAAGATGTGATGAGATGAGAAAAAATATTTTCTTTGATCACTATCAATTAGCAAAAATGATTTGTTTGATCATAAACAACCTTACTTTGATTTACTCGGCTGTGTAGACAAATGTCCGAGCTTGAGTAATACTTGAGACGTCGAGAGATATAGTGCATGTAATGCATTTCGAGATTTGTGATTAAGATAACTTGCGCACTTTACGTTACGTAATTTACAATTTACATAGTATATCATCAACCAAAACATAAAGAGATCTATAGATAAATATCGTATCTTTGCACAAACAAGTTATTTTCTATTGTGACGAATTAAAAATAGGGCAAACATTAACGGGTCAAGGAGAAGATCTGTATTCGTAAGTTTTTTTGCTCTAAAACAAAATCACAAATATTCTTAGATATGCATATTATGAAAATGGCTTGAAAGTTCAATCCAATGCTCATTCATGAAAAAATCCATTTATTTTCTGCTATCTCAATTTATGTTCATCAACTTTCAAAGGGGTTTTATTTAGAAGTTTTCTGAATGTTATTTAGCTATTCTATAGAAACAAAGCCTTTACCGTTCCTTTGAGCTTACAATTACTCAACAATAATTTAATTTATACTATTCATGCGCTTGTATAAGAATTCAATTTACCACTAGACTCTTAGTTTAAAAAACCATTCCGTTCCAAACAAATCTAAAAACTCCCACCACCTTTACCAACCCTAAGGTATCGATGTAGTCAACTCTCCACTGGCCAAGGTATCAATGTAGTCAACTCAGTAGCTTTATGTCAAGGCGTCGTAATCCAGATGTTCAGCAACTTCACTATTATTCGTTGATATACGACAATGATACTCTATTGGGTAACATTCAAATTTGGTTATTTGCTTACATGGCACATCTCCAAAATACAACGAATGTTGCTTTGTTCAGCGGGACGTTGAAACCAGCTCCTTTCCTGGATGAAGCATAGAAATGATCGACAAATACCAAAAGCGTATGGGGGGGGTCCACTATGACCGTATTACTCCAGAACAATACACATACCACAAAACCCCGTTTTCCAGACGGAACACATAACACATCGGGGCCTGCTATGAAGGTCAGGAAATTCCTGAAAAGCTCCAAGCTATTTGTGATAATTTGGATATTCGAGTTAGGGGTCGTAGATAGAAATAATTTTCTTGTATTATTATTTCTTTTATAGGTCTACTCTAGTTGTGTTTCTTTCTTAACGGAAGTTGTTTGTCTATGTAACGGGCGGAAATGTGGGACTCACCCTCATCCCACATCCCTTGTGTACTTAATTGTTTTTTTAGTAATAAAATTTACAGGAGAAACCCTTTACCCACATCGGAGCCTGCTCTACAACTATATATGCATTTATGCAGTGTTATCCAAATATATTGAAACAACAGTGATTGCTTAGAAAATGTTACCTAGGTTGTACAGAAGAGATAATAGATCTGTACATCAGAGGGAGAGTTCTTGCACCAATGTGTAATCTTCGGTAAGATATTACACTACTACACAAAGAAGTTTCCAGACCCCCTCATCAAGACTCTTTCTAATAAAACACGGTCTTATAAAATAATTTGGCCTGCTCAAACATATTGAGACCTATTCTGAAAACAAACATATCAAATTTCATATAAAAATAAATAATCAAGCAAATTACAGTAATTCTTACCTGCCTTTGCTGGGACACACGGACCATGAGCGGCGGCAGAGGAAAAGTTGTTTTGGTTGGTGTGTCACGATGGCGCGAAGGAGGTGTTGGTGTGTGACGGTGGGTGGAGTTTGTTTGTGTGTGTCATGGAAGAAGTTGAATGGTATATGTAAGGTTTTTTTTGGTAAGAGGTGTTTAATACACCCGGTATATTTTATTAGGGCAAATCGCATAAAAAAGTATCCATCTTATGTTCAATGTCAATTAAAGGTACTTATCTTTTTTTTTCTCAATTTAAGGTATTGATCTTTTTTTTTTGCAAAGTTAGTATTTTAAGTTATTTTATTATTGCATCGTTAGTCCTTTATATTATTTTGTTAAAAAAAATATTTTCTACTTATTTTTAAAATTTATACACGTTTTATACACACATTTTTTACACGTTTTTATACACACATTTTGTACACGTTTTTATAAGACACGTTTTATACACACATTTTTATACACATATTTTTATACACGTTTTTACACACAATTTTATCCACGTTTTTTAAAAAAAGTGCATAAAAATGTGTCTGTAAAAACGTGTATAAAAATGCATGTATAAAATCGTGAATAAAAGCATGTAGAAAAATGTGTATAGAAATGTGTCCATAAAAACGTGTATAAAAATGTATGTATAAAAACGTGCATAAAAATGTGTGTATAAAAATATTTATAAAACTATGTATAAAACGTGTATAAAAACGTGTATAAAACATGTATAATTTTTAAAAATAAGTAGAAAATATTTTTTTTTAACAAAATTCATATAAAGGACTAACGATTGCATAAATAAAATATACGATAGTTAGAAGTGTAACCGAAAAACCTGTTAATTGTCTAACGTTGCAACAAAAAAAAGATCGATACCTTAAATTGAGAAAAAAAAGATGAGTACCTTTAATTGACATTGAACCTAAGATGGGTACCTTTTTATGCGATTTGCCCATTTTATTACACCAAAAAATATTTAAATACATAGGTTGTGAGTAAATCTCACATCTCAGCTCGTTCATAGCCGGAAAACAAACACACCATTTGTGATTCAAACCAAACCTATCATAAGTATGACAAACCAAAACTTATCAGAATCTATAAGACTACAAACGTCTAGTATGACCACGCTTATGCAAAATCTATAAAACTACGAACGTCTAGTATGACCACAAATCTTAATATCAAACGCATCACAAACAGCTAATTGCTCTTCAGTCAAATCTTCGCAGTCATCATCATCATACGAGTTATCATCATAATCATATTTCCAACGCTCATATAGACTCTTCCTGTTGTGATATGTAAACGAGTTTTTGCGAAAGCCGACATATACTGACATCGAAAAACTCCATGTTCATCACGAGAAAAAGCATGGGTTTCCCGAGATGATAGGAAGCATTAATTGTACGGGTTCGCTGTGAGAGAATTGTTCAATTGCATTAAAAGCACAATTTTGTCGGTGTGATCAGGGGACAGATCCATTCATTTTATTACAAGGGGTTGCCTCCTAATACTTATGGATTTGGCATGCGTTATTTGGTGTCTCCGGGATGATCAATGACGTTAACATTTTACGGCAATCTCCTATTTTCAATGATCTCAAATCCGGGTAAGCACTGAATGTTCCATTTGTGGCTAACGTCGTGACTCATAAAAAAGGTTATTTTTTTAGTGGCGAGATATATCCGGAATGATCCATTCTTATGAAGTCTATATCAAATCCAAGGTCGAATGATCACAAACGAATAATGTATAAGGCCACGCACGAATCAACAAGAAAAGATGTGAAATGAGCCTTTGATGTCTTAAAGAAAAAGTGGAAGATACTTAAACAGTCGGCTCGAGGGATGACACTACGTAAAATAATAGATATAATGTACACATGCATCATATTACACATATTTTTTCTAAAGGAGCAACATCGTGATGATGATACCGTACGAACGCATAAAGAAACGTTAAAAATTATTCGAAAGATACACAAAAAAACAATTTATCTAAGAACACATTTGACATCGATCAAATCAATACTAATTAGTCATTTTATTAAAAGTTTTATTGTAAGTAGTGTGTAAGCCTTAAAAGAATCAAACACACCCTAGGATTAATCTTCAACTGTGACGTATGTCAAGAATAGTTCAAATCCTAACGTGGACATAGGTGCTGACTCGGTTACGTTGACCACGTTTGACCTTGTTTCTTAGTAGTCAATATTCAACGTGTTCCTAGAAATTTAGATAATATTACGAACCAAATTGATAGTTTAATAATAAAATCAATCATATAAGTAACCTCATTTTGAAAAGCAGATTAATTCCAATAGTAAGCCAAAATATGTAAGTGGTCACATATCGATAAGCGCAAGTTGCTTCAATTTTCTACGGTCAATGGTTTTCTAATGAAACATTATTTTATCAAATACATTTTGGACCTATAGTTTTTATATATACATGCCTTCGTTAATCTAAATTTTACAATCCAACTCGATTTTAAATTAACGTTCCACAACATAAATGTTCTTGCTAGTAAAAAATGTGAACCTTTTATGGTTCTCTTTCATTTCCATATTTTTAACCACAACTTCAGCTCAAACTGATTATGCAGGTTATACTTGTGGTAACAGCAATTATACGCAAAACAGTACGTTCAAAACAAATCTCGACACTAGTCTTTCCAATCTCCCCACCACCGACAACGGATTTGGTTTCTACAATCTCTCAACAGGCCAAGGCATCGATAGAGCCTACTCAGTCGCTCTATGTCGAGGCGACATCAATACGGATGTGTGTCTACGTTGTCTTAGAGACATCATTGCTAACGTACGAAAAGCATATGCATGTCCTAACAGCATTTATGCATCAGCTATCTACGAGTATTGTACATTAATATTCAACAATGATACTTTATTGGGCAATCCTGAAACACGAGAATATCAGGTTATTAACGTTCTTGGAAAAAATTCCACAAATGTTGATTCATTCTACGGGGCTTTGAGACCATTGATGGAAAAGCTTAGAGCTGATGCATCAAATGGGGGTCCGCTAAGGAAGTTTGCAACCGGGAACACGACGGTGCCCGACTTTACATCTATCTATGGACTTATGCAGTGTACTCCTGATATATCGAAGCAGAATTGTAGTGCTTGCTTAGAAGATATAATCCGCAGAATACCGAGTTTCATTGGTGGGAAAGATGCAGGGAGAATTCTTGCACCTAATTGCTTTTTACGATATGACAGTAGGTTATTTTTTAACGAGAGTAGACCTCTTGTCACTTCCCCACCATCATCATCGTCACCATCACCGTCATCACCGCGCGGTATGATTTATCGTTTTAGGAGTTGTTATGTGGTACTTTTATTAGCAATGAATTGATTTGAACTTGTTATAATGTCAATTTATTAATCTAGCCCAACTAAGTGCTATTTTTCAAGGATTAGGATCAAAGGGCCCTTAATTTATTAACAAAAAAGATTTACGAGTTATAATTTTAAAAAAATCATTATAGAAAATCAAACTAGCTATTTCACAATTACAGCTTGTACTAATCGTTTGTAACTTCCTTGCTTCTTTCTTTTGCCCGCTAGTCTCTTGCTAGTTGGAGCTTAATAATAATGCGGTGAAAATAAATAACTATTTCACACTGTATACACCACAAATGTATCACAAAATTATCCAGGCTACACTTTTACTCAAAATTACTTGGTTGGGGAGTATCTCACACCACACAGATGCACTTAGGCTACAAGCCCTTTAGTAAAAATTTCCTAGTTATTGATGTGGCATCCGGTTTTAATGTTGTAAATTCTTAGATAACACACCCAATGTATAAACAACAATTCGGCTGTTAAGACAGTCTAACCAATAAGTCATGGTCATTTTCTACATCTTTGTGACCAGCAACACGGGTATGCATTATTAATTGCACGTTGTAACTAATATGACTTAATTTTCTATTTATAGTCGTTAATAGTTTTTTATATTTGTTTTAGGGTTATTGTCAAATGTACCTTACGTTAAACAAAAATACGATCAAGTCCAAAAGTAGATTCTTATTGTTAACTCGATCTTCTTGAAAGAATCTTAATATGTTACTAAAAAGTGTTTGATGGATTAAATCACATTTTCAAAACACGGCAGGCTGAATGGACCACTAATGATTTTCACTGACTAAATTCCATTCCAGTATCAGGATTTATGGACATAACCATTAATAAAACTTAAGAGATGAACCACTTAATTATCTCTCATCTTTGTAAGGAAACTGAATTTAGTTATGTGATTAAATTTTCAATTCACATAGTTTAAGGCTTCACCAAACATGTTATTTTCTCAGGGAAAAAGAAAAACTCCATGAAAACTGTGACGGTAGTAGCTGTTACTATGACATTTGTTGGTGTCATAATAATTGCTTCAGTTTTTATCTTGGTGAGATTGATGAGGAGGAAGAAGGTGACAGGATTTATAGATATTATCACTGCTGAATCTTTCCAGTACGACTTTAATAAAGTGAAAGTTGCAACAAATGATTTCTCTCAAGACAATAAGCTCGGACAAGGTGGTTTTGGAGCAGTTTACAAGGTACATATAATATAACAAATCAATCTTGCAAGTACTGTTTATACCGCAACATGAGAACTTACCTTATACAGATTAATTTATGCGAATATGCGATACATGTATAGGGTGTGCTTGAGGATGGACAAGAAATAGCAGTAAAGAGGCTAGCAAATAATTCTGGACAAGGTGATCAAGAATTCAAGAATGAGGTTGTACTAGTTGTGAAGCTTCAACATCGTAATTTGGTTAGGTTGCTTGGATTTAGCATACATGGACATGAACGGCTTCTCATATACGAGTTCTTGCCAAATGCAAGTCTTGACCACTTCATATTTGGTAAGTTCATGACAACCAAACACCAATTACACCTTTTGTGAAACATTAAACTTTCAATTTTTTGATTAGCGAGAAATTTACTCAAAACCCATGTTGTTGAAATTTTCATGTTTTGTTAACCATCAACTTTCCATTTTCTCTAAATTCATGGGTGCGTGGTTGTAGATCCAATGAAACGAACACTTCTTAATTGGGAAAGACGATACAAGATCATCAAAGGTGTTGCGAAGGGACTTTTATACCTTCATGAAGATTCTCGTCTAAAGATAATTCATCGTGACATGAAAGCTAGTAATGTTTTGTTGGATGGAGAAATGAATGCTAAAATTGCAGACTTTGGCCTAGAAGGTTGATTAAACAAGAGGAATCTCAAGCCGACACTAGTCGAATTGTTGGAACCCAGTAAGTACTATACACGTTTTTTGGATGTAAATCATTACCAAAATTTACTAGAATTGCTTTAGTTACACATAATTAACGACTTTGAAAATGTGATTTTTTTTGCGAGACATTTACACAAGTCTAACCTTTTAAATTGTATGTTCTACGCTTTTTTATAATGCTTATATGGCCCCAGAATACATGAAGCGTGGCCAATTCTCGGTAAAGACCGATGTATTTAGCTTTGGAGTGTTGGTACTAGAGATGGTAGGAGGTCAAAGGAATCATGGATTTGAAAATGACGAAACCTTCCAAAATCTTCTTAGCTTTGTATGTACCCACGCATATATTCCATCACCATCGTATAATTTATCAATACTATTTCCCTACAAAAATTCAGTTCGCATTGTAGTTTTAACATCCTAAACATTGTTACTTATATAGGCATGGAAAAGATGGGAAAATGGGACACCGTCAGATATGATAGATCCCACATTGAAGACGGGATCTGCAGGTTCATTGCGTAACATTATCAGAAGTATTCACATCGGGTTATTATGCGTTCAAGAAAATGTAACTCATAGGCCAACGATGGGTTCAATTGTACTTATGCTCAATAGCTTGTCTATCTTACTTCCACAACCATCAAAACCTGCATTTTTAGTACATAGTATGATTATAGATCTAGATCCTGAAATGCCACCTCCTCTTAAGTTTAGTTCTTTGCCGGGGAGTAGTGGTTTAGAAAGACCTGAATTATCAGCGAAAAATTTACGACCCACCCCCTTTTCGGTAAATGATGTTACAATATCCCAGATCATTCCTAGATAGGAATCTTGACTTCATTAACACTTATGGTTACTTTTTGAGCCTAAAGATGCAAATCTAAAATGCATCTTTGTATGGTAAATGCCATGTACATTGTTATTGTTTTTTTATGTATAACTTATTGTTTTTCTTTGTAAAAATTGCATGAACTTTGATTACAGGATTTTGGTTGGAATGATTTATAGATCATTTAAGTAAATAAGAAAATTCATAGATTGAACAAGTAACTTATTTCATTTATCTTTCATAAATTAAAACTTTATATTTTGTATGTTATGTTATAGTAAGCATTGAATGTTAAGATTGGTTCACTACAACAAATATTATGTTTGCCTACATTATATTCTTCATGTGTATTAAAATACACGCAAATTTTGGTTAATTTGTTCATATTTACAAACGTGTATTATGATTATAACCCTAAGAAGATGAACCAATATGGAGACATATTTTTAAAAACTCTAAGAACTTGACCTAAAATTTAAAGTTTATGTATCGATTGATATGTTTTATATCTATTCTAAAAAAATCACATTGGCATTTACTATTAGCTTGGAGGGAAACTGGTCAAATGAGTTGAAATCCATCCGTATGTATTCATAGTAAGTAAGTAACTCCAATACCGTCTTCCATGGGTGTTATGGGTCACAATACCGTCTTCCACAGTGAATGGGGAGGTTGAGACGTAGATAGCCCTACCCCTTAAAGGTAGAGAGGCTGCTTCCGGTTCTACCAAAGGTAGAATAGGACCTCCAGCCCTACCCCTATCCGTATGTACTCATCTTGTACTCATCTTACAGTTAACTTTTATAGTGACGAATAAAAAATGCGCAAAACACTTTCGGGTCAATGAAAAACTAATTCAAATGGTTCAAGAGTCATTCATATATATAACTAATACGCCGTATGGAGTCACTTTTGCTTAGTAATAAAGATCACTTGCTTTGAGATAGCACATTTTCTAAAGAAAAATTATAACTACAACTTCTAAACAAGTAGTACTGTATGTCACTTGATTAAGGTTCACCAAAAGTAATTAAAAGCTCACCTAAAGAAACTTAGAATAACATACGTACTATTTGTAAGAAATTGAAATTTTAAGTATAGTGTTTTGATATGATTATTATAGGTTGAGTTCGGATCCGTATTCTAACAAGTTATAAAGGGTGTGTTTGGTAGACAGCTTTTTAGAGCATTTTTGAGCAATTAGCATTTAACATTTAACAATATTATTACAAAGCTTGTTTAGAAGAATACAGTTAGTATTTATAAACTTATAAAAACGTTAATTTCTCAATGCTCATTGAATTAGCATTTGGCGTTTAGCATTTAGCATTACGTTATTTTACATATTAAAATTACAGTTACAACTATTCTACCAAACAGTTTTATAAATTAAACTCCTATTGCTAACTGTTAACTGCTAATGATAACTGCTACGCTAACTGCTACGCTAACTGCTACAACTAATTTCAATAAACACACCCAAAAACAAATATATGTTTCTTATATTCACTTTATAAAGGTTAACATTTTTTTAGCAGCGAGATTCCATATATATATTTCATATAGACTTTTAAGTTTTAACAAAAGCCCCACAAACAATATTTAAATAATATCACTCCTCGCAGTCGAGGTAATTTCATCCGGGAAATTGACATTCCATACAAAGTTATCGAGAGATCTAAAAGCTATTTTAGCAACACGAAGTGCCGCTAAATTACATTTACGTTTAGGCCAAAAGAAAGAAATTGCAAGCCCTGATGCCCATGATTTGATGTCTACCATAGTTGCAGCTAAGGCTCGACTTCGATAGAAGCAAGAGAAATAGCTATTTTCTAATCCGACTCAACCATTGTATTATGCCACCCATATGTAATTGCTAGACGACAAGCATTCCGAATAGCCACAAGTTCAGACATAAGAGGATTAGAAGCATGATATATCTCACCTGAGCATAAGATAATAGCTCTTTTAGAGTCTCGAACAATAATCCCAGAAGATGCTCGGTTTGGTATATAAAATGCATCACAATTGAGCTTCACGCGGTTATTGATTGGGGGTCCACCTTAGTGAACTCTCTTGATAGATATATTTCAAATATAACTTAATCAACATGAACCAGAAGTTCCATAATTTCACACCATAGATGTATTAATATAAAACAAAATAGGCTCTTAAAGACATAATACATATTAGCCAACTCTCAACAACAACAACAAAAAAACGATACCCAATCCCGCATAAGCAGAGTATGGGGGAGGTAGAATATAGATAGATCATACCCCTACCCTTGAGTGAACCCGAGGGTAAACAGACTGCTTCCGGTAGACCACCGGCTAAAAAAATGAACAAGTCCTTAACTTTGGAAAAACCATTTGAATTAGTTTGTATGGTACCAAATAGATTATTTTTTATGTTTGTTGAATTAATTTGAATATAGTTAATTGTAGTAGTTGTGTTTGTTATGTTCATATTATGCCTATGTTGCATTGATTTTTAGAGTAATACATATACCGGGAAACCCTTTAAAAAAAGAATTCACTTAGTACCAATATAGCAAAAAATGAAGTTAGAATCAATTTCATTATTTCAGTCTTCTTTTTTAACGAGGAATTGAAAGAATGAAACTCGAAACTAGCAATGAGGCAATTTCGAACTCCTTAAACTAACATTATAGCTTTACAAAGCCACAATATGTAGCTTTATAAAGCCATAATCATCATCGTCTCCCTCTAAAAATAACAACACAAATAATTAGAACAAACAATATATAAAATCCAAAACCAAAAACAAAAAAAGATTCGATCGTTACTTACTCGGGACGGAATCGAATTAAGTAAATTAAGTAACTTATCCCGACAGAATGTGCGCGGAATATAATCGTATCATCAAAATACTCTATCCGTATACCTATGATCCTGTTTTAAAGCTATTTAAACAAAATATTGTTATAAAGCAACCCTTTGATTGGGTTGCAAGAGTCCTAATCATTCCATACACAGATAGTCCCTTCAAAGTGAGAGATATTCTCGAGCAGGTTGCAACTATAAATAGCTAAGGTAACATTGCACCATTGAACCTAACATAACAAATCGATTAAAGTGAGGCTTTTTAATTATAACCAAAATGGAAAGAAATGGTAGGCATACAATTATACTGAAAATCTGAATCAAAAAGTGAAAATGCTTACCCTGTTACACCATGCTTACTCACTTCCCATCATCCTTAAAAAAATCTATGAGACAAACCAAACAACACCATGTTTTAATTAACACCACCCAAATTGAAGCTCGAAATTAGGGTCTATTAACCTCATATGGAGTTGATTTTTAGATGGAGAAGATGAATGAGATTGTTTTGGATTATTTTTTTTAACGACATTTAAATTTTTTTATTAAAAAATGCTAGTAAGAAACTTGCAAGAACAAAACACACGCAAAATGATCCAACAGACAAAAGAATGTAAGGAACAAAATAATTCTAACGAAACAAGACAAACACGCAAAAAACCAATTGCTTCCCATGAACGAAGCCGAACACCCGTTGCATCATACCACAAAAGCAAAGAGATCTAACCGACATCCTTTGTTCGTCTCTTTAAGGCACTGTGTAGGAGATCAGTTTCTTTTACCTTGTCATAATAACTCCAAATCTTAAGATCGCTAAGAAAATAATCTTTTCACATACGTAATTAGTAATAAGAGGAACGACCTTGCAAACATTCCATCGGGGTCTCTATAGCTCCTGGTTTTTCAGAATATAGCTCGTAGTAATTAGAGGACCAAATAATCATAAGCAGATAGAATAAGACTCTTCAGCAAGGTTTAGATCGAGTACCCGGGGGGGCGTAGATGAGACAAATGGCGGGATCGCTTTTACAGCAGCTTTTACTGATCTAACCCAGCACGTTGTCTTGATGTAATAAACCTGTTGCGCCAGAGAAATTTAAAGATCATCCATACCGTTCTTATGATGTGATAAATCGTTCTGCCTTATCACTACTTCTGTCAGAGAGGACCAAAATCTTCTACAACTTTATTGGGATACTAGTTTATGGATTAACTCCAAATTAACGTTTAGTCGATGGGGTGTTAGTTCGCATTTATCTTCAATGGTATTCATTATCACGATCACCATCAAATGGTTCCTACAAGGAATCTCGCCTTCACTTATTAGCATATTATTATTTACCTACCCCCACACATTTCTCTAGTAACATTTTTAGAAAAAATCTTCATTATCTTTTTAACTTCATGTCCAAATTCTTTTCCATACAACTTCTTATACTACCCATCATTATTCAATGACAGAAGCACCAATGATATCACCTTCTTCATAAGGAGTCCACTTGTCACTATCCAAACCACGGAAAATCACCTCTCGACATAAACGACTAGATGATGAATTTTTACTAGAGTATCCGAATCCTTGTTATCATCTTTAGAACGAATCCGAATCACAATTATAAACATCAAAGGCTCCTCATGTTTCGATCCTCCATCAAACTTGGACCCTTCATCCCTTCCTTTCAGAAGAGAATCAGTCATTGGATTTGGTCCTCGGTCGATTCAAATATTAAGGCGCCAATCCCAATATGCAAAATCTCTGTAGCTGGTAATACAATCTAAGGATTGATTCGAACGAAACTTTTAAAGGTCTCTAGCACACGATTGTAAAGACTTCTGTTAAGAACACAAAACCTTCCCAATGAGCATTGGTCCGTCGTTGACCATTATCAGTAAACACACTACAATCCCCACACGTACACCCAATACTTCTTTTAAATAATCTGGAGCCCATGATACCAATGGAACACCCGCAAAGTCTATCCAACACATTTTAATTAGTATAAAAATCGTAAGAATAATCTTTGGCTCCAAAAATAGCTCATTTAACACCACTTGAATTCGTGCACGCTTTTCACCCTGATCGGTAGAATCAAAATTCCAACCAAACCCAAGGTCTCCCAAGTATCTAACGACCAACATCAACGAAACCCTCAGAAGACATATATTTCAGAAGATCTGTAATGACACTTAAATCTTTTACTTTAGCAAGAATACTACGCTTCATACCATCGAAATCTATACAATCATCTTCCGAGATAAACATCAACGCTTCATTACTCGATTCCTCATTTGCCTTATTACTAACCGACACCCCCACAGGTTTTTCTCACTATTACATGCATCATAATTTCCGACACCACCCAACTGATTTATGCCCAAGACCCGCTTTAGAATACGAGTTTAACTGACTGAAAAACATTTTGCATTGTCCCGAAACAGGTTGAATTCATACCTTCCTGGGGTTTTGCTGTTCCCAGATCGTGTCCTCAAGCCTATTATTAGTTAGACCATACTTCGCCACATCGGCTAAAAATAAATGAAACCCACCATCAAGTCACTCTTAATTAGAACTAACTGATTGATATCATTAACATTTTTGAAACGTACAAAGGCAAACCGGTGACCCGATTTGGATCTCTTTGTTGCAATGTATACATCGATCACCACACCCCATTAGTTACATGTATCCCAAAGATCTTGGACTGTCGCTTTCCATGGGATATTAGAGAAAAAGATTGATGAATACGACTTATGAACCGCACGAAAATTAAGGTTGGGTTTGCTGGGAATACCTTGATTTCACTGCTCGTGATTACGATTGTTAACATGTTGAACGTTCCTCTTGATTTCTGGATTACTATTTGTTGGAAATCCAATGCCATTTCCCTGATTTGAAGGCATTGATGTTTAGAGAGCGAAAAATTGAACAAGAAGTGTTTTTTGTTATGGTTATTAGACGGCTAGAATGGCCTGGATCTGGCCGGACTAAATAGAGATTTTACAAAGGAGTATTATTTTTATTATTTCTTTTGATTAAAAAACTATTTGAAAAGTACGGTAGCATTTGTCTCACATAAAACTATGGTGTATAGTATATGGTATTAATATTAATCTTGAAGAGTACTATATCATTTTTCTCACACAAAACTATGTTATTTAATATTACCTGTGTTCTTGGTGAGTTTTGAAGTTTTTATCTTTCTACCATAAATATTTTTCTTTGTGTTATATAATATTTAATGCAAAATATATGAATGAATTTATTATTAAATGTATTTTTATTGATATATAATTTTCATCAAGTATTATATAACACAAATTAAAATATTTAAAGTTAAAGTTGAAAAAATAACTACTTAAAAAATCAACAGTGAACAATAATTATGCTCGGTATGATCAATAAACAATAATCAATATAGATTATCTCAATGGTTGATCCACACTACACGTTAACCAATACTCTAGAAATGCGAGTTCTAACACCCGAACCAAACTATATGCTTCACCTTTAACCGTCTAAGACAAAAGGAAAAAACCCAAACCCATTGGAGTTGTTTGTTTCGTTTCACCCAAGAGAGGAAAAGAGGAGAAGACTCTTATGTTTAGGTTATATTATCAAGATCAAGAATATAGCCCTTATATACTAAACACAATGGTTCTAGATCATTTTTAAACTTAACCATCAAGTTAAACAAAGTCCCTATTTTTCCTTTTTACTCTCCTTTAGTCGATCACCCTTTTATTAGAGATTTCTTAATTTTGATTTAACTAGTTTATTACTGATACAATATCAATAATTAATTAATAAGTATTTAACTTTATTATTTATTAATACATTTTATAATAAATATATACGTTAAATGACTTATAAATCATTTTGGTGTTAATATAATACAAATACATTGTTTATATTTTAACTTAGAGTATTTAAGTGTAATTGTACGTGACCCTTTAGGCTCACATGAACTTAGCTGTATAAATATATAATGTGCCTTGAGCATATTTCATCAGTCATCACCATTGAAGCCATCCTGAACTTAGATAAATATCTAATTCTCTAAAGAATGAGCAGGAACTATCTAGAGAAGATAGTGAAAAGTACTTATCAAAACAAAAGTAAAGATAATACTATAAATGGTAAAAACGGATACAGTTTTCAATACTATACCTTAACGCATGTTAATGTTACAAAAGTACCATTGTACGTTTCGTGTTAAAGCTTGATAAGTCGCTTTGATCCCACGGGTATTCACCTCCTTTCTTTTCCTATAAACATGAGTGCTGTAAAGGAGTAAATGCTTGACCGATAAATCGCAATTAATGTGAACCGCATTCAATACTATATTTACTCCTCCAAATAGAACTTATTTCCTGAGTCATTTAGTTTGTTAAAAAAGTTCTTCCTTAAACACTAAGATAGGTTTCTATTTAAGTTTAGTGAAGAAGTCATCATACATTGTCATTCAACTTAGTTTGTTATTCCGCAAACTAACTTGAGTAAATTCTTTTATTCTTTTGTCTTATACTTTTTATATCTTTTTAATAGTTTAAACTTATATCATTAGACATGTTAATTAGTTATATAATTTAGTTAAACTTATATCATCAGACGTGATGGTTAATGGATGATTCGTGAAATTTTAATTTTTTTAATAAATGCCCCCTCCCCTATGAGCCTTCTTAAAGAAGAATTGTCTCATGTTCCAATTTGGGTGAAATTTCATAATGTCCCTGTGGTTGCTTACACATCGGATGGATTAAGCTTGATTAATACGAAAATCAGAACCCCAATGATGTTAGACTCATATACAAACTTCACATGTTTGGAATCATGAGGTGAAGCAGCTATGCAAGAGTTTTGATTGAGATTAATGCTTGTAATGATTTTAGTGATAATCTGTTGATAGTTGTTCCTGTCCTAGAAGAAACTGGATATACAAAAGAAACTATTCGTATTGAATACGAGTAGAAACCTCCTCGTTGTAGTAAATGCTTGTTATTTGGTCACTTAATTGATGATTTCCCAAAAGCTCCTAAGCGAGTGGTGAATATGATAGATAAAGGTAAGGGTCAAACATCGGTGGCTGATGATGAATGTTTTATTTAAGTGAAAAAAAAAGAAATCAAGTGGTAATAAATGAGGCACCAAAAACATCAAATCGATTTCGATGAAGCCAAAAACTCATTATCGCCTTAAAGCTAAGCAATGGACCAAAGGGACAAGTAACTCTCCAAAGACGACTCCTTTGGTTGGTACTAATAAGGCTTCGACATCAGATTATAGTAAAGAGTCACCAAGCAATAAAGGTAGTGTTTTTTTTCTAGTTAACTCGTTTGAAGCTTTAAATGTTGATAATTCAATTAATGAGGATGTAGCAATGGGTAGAAAGGCTACTACTTCGGGTACGCAAGAGGAGGAAAAAAGTTCTACCCCTATAGTAGAAAAGATTAATGTTTTAGAAGAAAAGATTCTAAAGGGTAAACTTGTGTTGGTGGATGATGATGGGAAACCTTTAGAGAAGGTTGATTATCCGGTTAATTTGGATAGTGATGATGAAGTTGAACATGTTGAGAATGAAACTACAAACTTTTTGGCTTCAAATGAAGTTGGATATGGCCCAAAAGGCTTGTGGGAACAAAGGAGGGAAACAGCAGTGGATGATGAATACGACCCATATGATGATGATATGTATGAAGGTCAGAAAATTTCTAAAAACATACAAACTATATGTGAAAATTTTGACATTAAGTGTCACACCCTGCCAAGGCGGAAACGCAAGGCGCGACATGAGAGGATATTAACATATCACAAGCATCTTTATAGAGAAATACTAAATAGTCAAATAAAAGCAAAGACACAATGTGTCATGATAACATCCACAAATCCAACGACAATGTATGAATGATAGGGGAGTACCAC
>BQNB010037397.1:0-49473 GCA_026074375.1 Tanacetum coccineum | reverse complement strand
TCATGGATAACTTTACATATGAAACTTTTAAAAGAGTTGATACTTATGCTACGTGTCTCGAGATAGGATTCTAGATAAACGCAACAAACGACAAGGATTGTAGCTTGATGTTTGGGGTTTTCAGACTGAAGAAGATTCTGGTGAAACTTGAATATCTTCGAGAGTTGTTTCTAGAGTAGAAATCCTAGAGCAAACAAAAGTAAACTTGTCTCTAAGTACGCCCTCATGTGGCCTTGTTGTTTCTTTTGAGCACTGATTTGCATAATGTCCTTTCTCTGTACAGACATTATAAGTTATGGATACTGGTTGTGGGTTGTTTCTAGTGGCTGGTCTTTTGTTTCTGCAATTCTTGGTCGGATGACCTACCCTGTTGCAAGTCCGACACTTGACAGTGCAGGGTCCTATGTGATGCAGGGTGCATCTTTCACATAAGGGATGATTCCCAGTATATCCATTGGTGGCAGCATAAGTCCTAAAGATTTCTTGCCTTCTATTATGCTGTTGGTGGTAATCATTGTTACGGTAGTTGTTATTATAGTTATTCTGATAGTTGTTGTTGTTGATGATGTTTCTCTTATCCTCAACCTTTCGTTTGTGATTATTGGTTTCTTGCACAGAATCATGCTTATTATCTGATCCATTAATCTCTAGGCTATGTTGATGGCTTCCTCCAAAATACTTCTGGGCAATCCACTGATGAAGACTTCTATAAGTTTCTCGGTGTTTGGTACCATGTTTGGGCATAAGAAGGCTAATTCCTGGAATCTCCTAATGTAAGTCTTAAGATCATTTCCTTTTACAACCAAGTTGTAAAATTTGTCTTCCATCTTCTTGACTTCAGTTCAAGGGCAATACTTATTGGTTAAGAGCCTTTTTAATTTGGTCCAAGTGATTTGATTGGCTTGATCTATTCCAATAGGTTAGGCGTATGCATTCCACCAGGATAGGGCATCATCGGTTAGGGTACCAGTAGCAAATGTCACTTTGTTTTCCTTGGCACAGTTGCTATGAGAAAATACCAATTCAATCCGCTCAATCCAGCGAATGAGGCCAACTGCTCCTTCCATACCATTGAAGTAGAAAGGTTGACAGCTTATGAGTTCTTTGTAGTTTCCTATTTTTGCTACGGGAATTTCTCTTGGTCCAGTGTTCCTATTAGGATTTGTCTGCATTTGCCATGGTAGCAGCTTGTGCTTCTAGAGCGGCGGTAATACCATCAGTAATTAGTTGCCAGATGGCAGCCAAAGTTATGGCCGGTGTTTCAGATGTTGATGTCCTTTTGGGAGGCATTCTATCAACATAAGAGAACACGTAATAAGAATGATATCACAAGTTTTGAAAGGTAATACTTAAAAGAAAATGTGATGCTTAAAATGCTTAAAGAGTAATGCTTATTTTTGAATTTTAAGCACTTAGAGGTTATGGTATGATTCATAATGATGAAGACGGAGATAGTGATGCAAATGATGGAGATGATGATGAAAGAGAGATAAGCTGGAAATAAGGTACGAAACGGGATTCCTTTGTATAAACAACTTGCCTTTTTACTGTACATAGTCAAGATTTGACAAGCGTTTTTATTTATACCACACATCCCGTGGCTAGGATAAAGCTATAAATAGTCTAAGAGTTTGTTGACATCCTAAAGATCTTCCTGATCTGTTTGGTGACGAGCTTGGATCTCCTCAATGATTTGTTCAAGATTGGAAATTCTGTAGTGAGCAAAGGCAATCTTATCCTTTTGCCCTAACTGCTTCTTTTGAAGTTTGATAATCTGAGTACGGATTCTCTTAAGTTCGGTCTTTAGTTCGTTACCATTTCTTCGTATGATCATTCTATCATTAATACGTCCTTCTTCCATTTTCTCAATGCGGTGAAAAGAGAGTTCATCTAAGTAATTCAAAATATCTTCGATTTGTTCCTCATGATGTTTCAGATGCATCTTAATTGAACTTTTTCCTATTTCAAATATTTGAGGTGGGGTAGGAGTATAAACTGAGAAAGATGGTGATACCAAATTACAAGTTTGATTCCGAGATGAATTAGATAACGTAGTTGAGGAAGAATGGATTTGCTTCTTAGGTGGTAATAGTTCTTCAGGAACAAAGAAATATCGGGGATCAAATAGTAGTGATGGTGGTAATACCGGAGATGGAGTCAAAATAGCTGGTGGAGTAATAGGATCTGGTGATGGAATAGGTAATTCCTTAGCATAAAATGCTTGTACGTCCTTTAAACAAGGATTATTGTAGAAAGGTGAGAATACTGGTGGGATCATATTATCTTTAGAGTTTTCCGAAGAGTTAAAAGAACTGCTTCCTGCTGAAGCTGGGAAATAATCCGGTGAGACCGAAGTATAGTTAAGAATATTTCTATAGAGGGGAAAAGCATCCTCAAGATCTGTAGTGGAGTGGTGGAGAAGAACATCGTTATGGTAACAACTCCAATTATTAAAATAACATAAGTTATTTATGTAATAGTATAATAGATATGTATCTTTACATACTGTTCCGGAATGTAGTGGCACGGAGGACTTTGATGGCTAGAAAAGAAATGTGGTTATAGTTAAGGTTTTGACCTTGTTCTCTATAACCATGGCGCTGATACCAATCTGTAACACCCCCATTTTTACATTGCAGCAGGAAGCTATCTGGGTATTACTTCATGGATACAACAATCATAATCATAGAAAAACGATCAAAGGAGGTACGTTATCCTTCAATTCACCATCCAGAGTTTTACAAAGGCAGGTCCCAAAATCTAGAAACATAAAATGTGAATGATAACAAGTTTTAGCCATCTTCAAGTCCATGCCACTCCGTGCCATAAGTTGCTCAATTACCTGAGATAAACATGCTAAAAAGTCAACACAATGGTTGAGTGAAATTCATAGGTTTGAAATGTAATAGTTGAATACAAGTTATCATAATGGAAATATTGGTATTGCAGGGATAATTATCATGGAGAACATTATTATCATGGAGAACAGTATTATTACCCTAAACTCATGAATCACATAAAGAGATATTAAAGAGATATTGGGAGATATTACCCAAAGAGATATTAAAGAGATATTGGGAGATACTACCCAAAGAGATATTAAAGAGATATTAGGAGATACTACCCAAAGAGATATGCGCGCTCTGCGCTCACTTAGGATTAATATAATCTAGGATATCATATTGTTTAGAAAACTCACTTGCATTCATGGTTTATATCAGTATCACGGGTTTGTAAAGTATGTGTGGTTATAACTCATTAAGTCTTGAAACAGTAATCATTGTTTAAGATAAACGAGTATATAAAAGGTTTGTAACAAGCTGTATCCCTTGCGGGTTATAAAAATGTAAATAAGTAACGGCACGAGGTTATTAAACTTCACTTGATATGTAGTTGTTATATAAATATTCTAAAATGAAAGCTGACGACCTTATCACAATCTTAACAGGGAAGGTTGATATAGCAAATGATAGTAAACAGCCACGTCATGCAACCTGAGTAAATATGTTGAGTCTTAGGAAGATTGTACTCTAGAACTTTGGTTCAGAGAGTCTAATATTGTTATGAGTTTGATTGGAAAGTTTGGAATTATTGTTCACGTTCGGGCCAGTCTTATGGTGTGAAAGTCGCTGACGCTCTAGTAAACGTTTGAGGAGCTTGGCACTTTAAATCGTAAACCCAACAACTCAGTCAGATGTAATACCAATGATGAACGTTATATGATGCTCACCTAGTATGGTGTTTCGATATAATCGGTTTTAAGGTTTTGATCATTATCTGGAATGTAAGCCGAGAAGCGTTAATTAAAGTTATGTCTTGTAAGGTTTTAAACATGTTGTTATACTTTTTCAAAATGGGGGGCTCCATTTTAGACCTTGATGAATGAAAATGGCAAAAATATCCCTTGGAGTTTGCATCTTTTACGGAGTTGTCTATCTAGTTTAAAAGATATACAATGTAAACCTTGCACTTTGAAAAGTGGACTGATAGGACCCATATGTTATAACTTTGATAAATGACATTCTTCAGTCTTTTAGTTATAAGTTTCGAAAGTTACGATTATATACCCCTTGCATGGTATACTTTTGCCAAAACAAGTCCAAAATGCCATGCAAGCTTATTTTAAGTTTCTAAATGATATTATCAGGTTATAGCTTGTTAATATAAGCTAAAATATGAAGGTTTAACATAACGAAAGTTCAAAATAACGATTCGTTAAGCTAGGAAGCAAAACGGGTTAAATTAGGGTTTCAAAACGTAAACGCGCGGTTTTTAAGATCAAATTCCTTCAATAATCAATAAAGTGGTTATATTAACATTAATTAAGCATGTTAGGATGGATTATAACAACATTTAACCATTATAACATTTAGTTTTAAGAAAAACGTAAAATTAGGGTTTCGGGTGTACGGTTTTGGATCAAAATGGAAAATGAGCATGAATTGAGTTATGAAACTTTAACAAGAGTATATTTAGGATCATATGAACATTATAAAGGCATAGGAGCAGAATTATAATCCTTAGAACCTGGGTTTGAGCTTATTGATCAAGAACGGGTCGAAATGGGGTCGTTTCTCTTCGTACGCCTAGAAATGGAGCTTCGGGGCTTCAAGGCTTCAACTTCTCTCTTGATTACTGATCTTGGGTCTTCTTAGGATCATATGGAGCAGAAATAATGAGCATGATCCTGGGTTTGAGCTTCAAGGAGCAAAAATGGAGTCGTATGGGTCGTTTGGGTCAAAATGAGCTCGTACGCCTAGTTTCTTCACTTTGGGTCTTCAAATCTTCAAAGCTTTGCTTGAATGATCTTCTTAGATGATCCTAGGATCATATGGAGCAGAGAATGTTTGCTCAATTGGGTTATAGAAAGAAGAAGTGGGGGATGAGAATGAATGAAGGGTTATGGCCTCTATTTATACTTGAAAATCATCTAGGTGACTAAGGGTTCTTTGATTCTGATCTAGGACACATGGGGGCTGATGTGGAGAGGCCATGGGAGGGATAAGTAGTGAGTAATCAAGCTAGAGACTTAATTTGGAGAGGTGGAAACCCCTCATTGTGTCGCGGCTGATATGGAGGAAAAGAGGGATTTATGGCCAAGTTTGAGACCAAAGAAAGGTTGAAGGATGTGCATAAGCTACTTAGGAGTATTAAGTAGCTTGTCATTGAGATGCTTGCACATGGGTAGAAGTTTAAATGGGTTAAAATAGCATGAAATGGGTAGCGGGTCTATTTTAGCATTCTACGGCTCAAACTCTTTTCCTTGGCTTATATTTCTTGTGCATTGATCAAGTAATGATAGAAATATGTTCTTAAGGTTTGTATTAAGAAGTATTAACAAATATTCGCAAGTGGTTTGGGTTAAAATGAGTAAAAATGAGTAAGAATAGGCGCGGGTTCAATTAGGTCATATTAGGGTTTTTGAGCTTATAATTTGTGTGTACTTGATCAAAGATGATAGAATACTGATCTTAGGCCTTGTATTAAGGATTACCAATGAAAATTGATTGGTGGTTTAAGTTAAAATGGGTTGAAAATGAGTGATTAAGCCGCGGGTTTCATTTAGGGCAGGTATTAAGTTCATTAGGGTTTTTGGTTTCTAACCTTTTTGTACATTGTAGAAAAATGACTTATATAAGGATTGTTAAACTCATTTTATGAGTTTTACTATGGCACTTGGTTGATGTCGGGATTAAAATGGTTAGGAAACGAGTAAAGGGTCAAATGGAATCCATTTAGGTACGTTTAGGGTTTCTCGAATTCATTTTACGTATAATTGGAAATGAAATGATGAAATAATGATTGAATATGATTGTCAAGGTTAGCAAAAAGTTATTACAACTTATTTGAGTGTTGGTTGAAGTTTAAAATGGATAAATATCGAGAAACGGGTCATGGTTTAGTATTTTGCTCGGGTTAGGGTTTCTAAGTTTCATTTCATGAAATATTATGAAATGAGAATGATTATAGAATGTAAATGAATTATATGGCTTGTTTGTAACTTGTTACTTGATGGATTATACATGATTCCTTAGGAAACAGAGGTATAAACGGCGATTCTGGACATCATGCATTTATGACTTTTCATTATGCTTTAAAGGATTGTACCTTATTTTGGAGAAATAGGGAAAAGTAGGAAAGTTGGGCGGACGGATCTATCCAATGAGTTGTTATATGATTCTATATATGCGTTAGTGTTGTACATTAGCTTTAGATATTAACCTTTCATAGAATTAGGGTTTAGAGGTATACGATAACGGTTTAAAGCCCGTTTTGATATAATGTTGCAAATGGTACATTATATGAGTAATGTACTTTGTAAAAATTGATATTATGATATTGACTTGATATGTTATGATGTTTGCTTGACACGTACGAAGATAGGATTGCCATAGGTAGGTTTCGTGAGCTCGTCTACTTTAGTTATGCAAGTTACGTTGCATATTGAGATGTTGGTAATGCAAGTAATGTAATAAAGCGAAAAATTTCCCCGTACAATTGTGATCATAATAAAATAGGTTGATTTTGCATTTGATGAAAATTCTGGGTTGTTATAGTCTCCACCCCTTACAAAAATCTCGTCCCGAGATTTAGTCGAAATGCTAGAGAGATGTCAAGGAATGATTATGAATTTTGTAAGAGAGTTGCTAATCATGTGGGATACAGATTTGGAAATGAACAGATGATGAAGATAATGATTAAGGAATTATTTGTACAAACGGATTGAAGGAAACTTGTTTGTACATATGTTATATACTTAAGCCTACTTATTTATAATTTATCACTTACAAAGAGAAGCGTCCAAATCCTTGTAACTGAGAATTTATAAATTCATAGTTCGGAGATTATAATTTCCTTATTCAAATGAAGAAGCGTCCTAATTCATTTCAATAAGATGATCATAAATTGTCTTACCTAAGCATAAAAACATGATATCAAAATGGTAATATGTAGGAGATGATATGATTTTTCTAAATCATAAAAGGTAAATGAAAGATAATGAAGATAAATTGCAATATGCCCCATTTTCATCGTATTTCAATGATAATAAGTGTTTCAAAGGTATGAGGGGAGTATTCAGAGTTGAACATAATGGAATTGACAAATGACGTCGAGTTTTGATATCACCAGATAACAAGATGAAATGAAATAATCCCTTTATTATTTCATGGATAAATTTACATATCTTACATCACCGAAACTCTAAGAGTGTTGATACTTATGCTACGTGTCTTGGGGTAGGATTCTAGATAAAAGCAACAAATGACAAGGATTGTAGCTTGGTGTTTGGGGTTTATGAAGTGGGTTTCAGAAGATCCTTCATATGTAACTGGTGGCGAACCTGAGTATCCTCAAGAGTTGTTTTCAGCGGTTGATCTTTTGTTTCTGCAGTTTCTGGTCAGATGACCCACTTCGTTACAAGTCCGACACTTGACAGTGCAAACTCTTGTGTGATGCAGGGTGCATCTTGTACACAAAGTAAGGTTTCCATGGTATCTTTTGGTAGGATAAGTCCTAACAGTTTCTTGTATTCTATTCTGCTGGTGGTGGTAATCATTGTTACGGTTGTGATCATTATGGTTATTTTGATAGTTGTCGTTGTTGCGATATTTGGGGTAGTTGTTGTTTTCGATGGTGTTTCTTTTATCTTTAAACTTTCGTTTATGATTATTGGTTTCTTGCATAAAATCATGCTTTATTATTTGATCCATTAGTCTGTGAGCTATGTTGGTGGCTTCTTCCAGAGTCTGAGGTTTTGAAGCAGTAACGTTTCCTTTAATGCTTCGGGGCAATCCAGCTTCCATAAGTTTCTCAGAATTTGGTACCATGTTTGGACATAAGACTGCTAATTCCTGAAATCTTCTAACATAAGTCTTAAGATCATTTCCTTTTACAACCAAGTTGTAAAATTCGTCTTCCATTTTCTTGACTTCAGTTCGAGGGCAATATTTATTGGTCAAGAGCCTTTTTAATTCAGTCTAGGTGATCATATTGGCTGGTTCTATTCGGTCCGAAGGTATGACGTATGCCATTCCACAAATAAGGCATCATTGGTTAGAGTACCAGTAGCAAATGTTACTCTGTCTTCCTCGGCACACTTGCTACGAGAAAATACCAATTTAGTACGTTCAAACCAACGGATGAGGTCAATAACTCCTTTCGTGCCATTAAAGTAGAAAGGTTGACAGTTTATGAATTCTTGTAGTTTCCTCTTTTGCTACTTAAGGAATTTCCTCTGGAACAATGTTCCTATTGGGATTGTGTCGGCAAATGCCATGGTACAGCTTGTGCTTCCAGAGCGGACGGTAATACCATCAGAAATGAGTTGTTGGATGACAGCTAAAAGTTATGGCTGGTGTAATCAAGATGCTAACGCCCTTTTGGGAGGCATTCTATCAACACAAGATAACGCGTAGTATGAATGACACACCAAGTTTTTGAAAAGAATAAAAGAGAAAATGTGATGCTAAAAATTCTAAAGAGTTAATGCTATTTTTGGATTTTAAGCACTTAGAAGTTAGGGTATGATTCATAATGATGAAGACGGAGATAATGATGCAAATGACGAAGATGATGATAAAAGAGAGATAAGCTGGAAATAAGGTACGAAACGGGATTGCCTTTGTATAAAGAAAAACTAACTTGCCCTTTTTACTATAACCATAGTCAAGATTTGACTAAGCGTTTTTATTATACCAACACATCCCGTGGCAATCGGATAGAAAGCAATAAATGTTGATTTTGAGCCGGTAGATGACATCCTAAAGATCCTCCTGATCTGTTTGGTGACGAGCTTGGATTTCCTCAATGATTTGTTCAAGATTGGAAATTCTGTAGTGGGCAAAAGCAATCTTATCTCTTTGACCTAATTGCTTCCTTTGAAGTTTGATAATCTGAGAACGGACTTTCTCAAGTTCAGTCTTTAGCTTGTTATCTTCTTCCATTTCTCCAATGCGATAAAAAGAGAGTTCTTCTAAGTAATTCAAAATATCTTCGATTTGATTCTCATGATGCTTTAGATATATCTTACTTGAACTTTTTCCTATTTCAAATATCTGAGGTGGGGTAGGAGTATAAACTGAGAAAGATGGTGATACCAAATTACGAGTTTGATTCTGAGATGGATTAGATATAACGAGTAGAGGAAGAAGTGGGGAATTGGATTTCGCTTCTTAGTGTGGTAATAGTTCTTAAGAACAAAGAAATATCGAGGATCGAGAATAGTAGTGAATGGAGGTAATACAGAGATGGAGTCAAAATAAGCCTGGTGGAGTAATAGGATCAGTGATGTAGGTAATTCTATATCATAAAAATTGCTTTGCACGTCCTATCATAATACGGATTATTGTAGAAAGATGAGAATACTGGTGGGATCATATTATCTTTAGAGTTTTCCGAAGAGTTAAAAGAACTGCTTCCTGCTGAAGCTGGGAAATAATCCGGTGAGACCGAAGTATAGTTAAGAATATTCATAGAGGAAAAAGCATCCTCAAGATCGGAAGTAGAGTGGTTGGGAGAAGACATCGTTCTGATAACAACCCAATTATAAATAACATAAGTTATTTATGTAATAGTATAATAGATATGTATCTTTACATACTGTTCCGGAATGTAGTGGCACGGAGGACTTTGATGGCTAGAAAAGAAATGTGGTTATAGTTAAGGTTTTGACCTTGTTCTCTATAACCATGGCGCTGATACCAATCTGTAACACCCCCATTTTTACATATAGCAGCGGAAGCTAATCTGGGGTATTACTTCATGGATACAACAATCATAATCATAGAAAACGACTCAAAAGAGACGTTATCATTCATTTAAAATCAGAGTTTTACAAAGGCAGGTCCCAAAATCTAGAAACATAAAATGTGAATGATAACAAGTTTTAGCCATCTTCAAGTCCATGCCACTCCGTGCCATAAGTTGCTCAATTACCTGAGATAAACATGCTAAAAAGTCAACACAATGGTTGAGTGAAATTCATAGGTTTGAAATGTAATAGTTAAATACAAGTTATCAAAATGGAAATATTGGTATTGCAGGGATAATTATCATGGAGAACATTATTATCATGAAGAACAGTATTATTACCCTAAACTCATGAATCACATAAGAGATATTAAAGAGATATTGGGAGATATTACCCAAAGAGATATTAAAGAGATATTGGGAGATACTACCCAAAGAGATATTTAAGAGATATTGGGAGATATTACCCAAATATATATTTTCATGTACTTAGGCAATAATATATTCAGAATTCAAATAGTTAGTAAACACTTGCATTCATGGTTTATAACAGGTATCACGGGTTTGTAAAGTATGTGAGGTTATGAACTCATTAAGTCTTTGAAAAGTAATCACATTGTTATAAGATAAACGAGTATATAAAAGAGTTTGTAACAAGCATGTATCCCCCTTGCGGGTTTATAAAACATGTAAATAAGTAAAGGCGAGGTTATGAACTTCACCTGATAGGTAGTTGTAATAAATATTCCAAAATGAAAGCTGACGACCTTATCACAATCTTAACAGGGAAGGTTGATATAGCAAATGATAGTAAATAGCCACGTCACGCAACCTGAGTAAATATGTCAAGTCTTAGATAGATTGTACTCTAGAACTTTGGTTTAGAGAGTCTAATATTGTTATGAGTTTGATTGAAAAGTTTGGAATTATTGTATCACCGTTCGGGCCATCATAATTCAGAAGTCATTCAGTAAACGTTTGAGGAGCTAGGGCACTTTAAATCGTAAACCCAACAACTCAGTCAGAACGTAATACCAAGATGAAACCCCTTAATATGAAGCTCCCTAGTATGGTGATACGATATAATCGGTTTTAAGCGTTTAGATCAATATCTGGAAATGATAAGCATGAGAAGTGTTAATTAAAGTTATCTCTTGTAAGGTTTTAAACACGTTTTTATACTTTTTCAAAATGTTACATTTTAGACCCTTAAGAATGAAAAATGGCAAAATATACCCTTGGAGTTTGCACTTTACGAGTTTGGTCCTTCTAGTTTAAAAGATATACAAAGTAAACCTTGCACTTTGAAAAGTGACATGATAGACCCCTATAGTTATAACTTTGATAAAATGACATTTTCAGTCCTTTTAGTTATAAGTTTCAGAAAGTTATGATATATACCCCTTGCATGGAATACTTTTGCAAAACAAGTCCAAAATGTCATGCAAGCTTATTTTAAGTTTCTAAATGATACTAGAAGGTTATAGCTTGTTAATATAAGCTAAAATATGAAGGTTTAACATAACGAAAGTTCAAAATAATGATTCATTAAGCTAGGAAGCAAAACGGGTTAAATTAGGGTTTCAAAACGTAAACGCGTGGTTTTTAAGATCAAATGCCATCAATAATCAATAAAGTGGTTATATTAACATTAATTAAGCATGTTAGGATAGATTATAACAACATTAACCACTGTATAATACATTTAGTTATTGAAGAAAAACGTAAAATTAGGGTTTCGGGTGTACGGTTTTGGATCAAAATGGAAAATGAGCATGAATTGAGTTATGAAACTTTAACAAGAGTATATTTAGGATCATATGAACATTATAAAGGCATAGGAGCAGAATTATAATCCTTAGAACCTGGGTTTGAGCTTATTGATCAAGAACGGGTCAAAATGGGGTCGTTTCTCTTCGTACGCCTAGAAATGGAGCTTCGGGGCTTCAAGGCTTCAACTTCTCTCTTGATTACTGATCTTGGGTCTTCTTAGGATCATATGGAGCAGAAATAATGAGCATGATCCTGGGTTTGAGCTTCAAGGAGCAAAAATGGAGTCGTATGGGTCGTTTGGGTCAAAATGAGCTCGTACGCCTAGTTTCTTCACTTTGGGTCTTCAAATCTTCAAAGATTTGCTTGAATGATCTTCTTAGATGATCCTAGGATCATATGGAGCAGAGAATGTTTGCTCAATTGGGTTATAGAAAGAAGAAGTGGGGGATGAGAATGAATGAAGGGTTATGGCCTCTATTTATACTTGAAAATCATCTAGGTGACTAAGGGTTCTTTGATTCTGATCTAGGACACATGGGGGCTGATGTGGAGAGGCCATGGAAGGGATAAGTGGTGAGTAATCAAGCTAGAGACTCAATTTGGAGAGGTGGAAACCCCTCATTGTGCCGCGGCTGATGTGGAGGAAAAGAGGGATTTGTGGCCAAGTTTGAGACCAAAGAAAGGTTGAAGGAGGTGCATAAGCTACTTAGGAGTATTAAGTAGCTTGTCATTGAGGTGCTTGCACATGGGTAGAAGTTTAAATGGGTTAAAATAGCATGAAATGGGTCGCGGGTCTGTTTTAGCATTCTAGGGCTCGAACTCTTTTCCTTGGCTTATATTTCTTGTGCATTGATCATAGAATGATAGAAACATGTTCTTAAGGTTTGTATTAAGAAGTATTAACGAAAATTCGCAAGTGGTTTGGGTTAAAATGGGTCAAAAATGAGTAAGAATAGCCGCGGGTTCAATTAGGGCATATTAGGGTTTCTTTAGGGTTTTTGAGCTTATAATTTGTGTGTACTTGATCAAAGATGATAGAATACTGATCTTAGGCCTTGTATTAAGGATTACCAATGAAAATTGATTGGTGGTTTAAGTTAAAATGGGTTGAAAATGAGTGATTAAGCCGCGGGTTCCATTTAGGGCACGTATTGAGTTCATTAGGGTTTTTTAGGTTTCTAACTTTTGTACATTGCTAGAAAAATGATATATAATGGCTTGTAAACTCATATTATGAGTTTAATCAATGGGCACTTGTTGACTGTTCATTAGAATTAAAATGGTTAGAAACGAGTAAACGGGTCAAATGATCCATTTAGGTACGTTTAGGGTTTTCCTCGAATACCATTTTCTACGTAAAATGAAATTGAATTGATGAAATAATGATTAAATATGAGTGTCAAGGTTTTTCCAAAATAAGTTATTACAACTTAATTGAGTGTTGGTTTTTAGGTTTATGATGGATAAATTCGAGAAACAAACGGGGCATGTTTAGTATTTTGCTCGGGTTTAGGGTTTTCTAGTTTCATTTGCATGGAAATATTATGAAATGAGAAATGATTATTAATTGTAAATTGATTTAGATGGGCCGTGTTTTGTAACTTTAGACGTGATGGATATACATGATTCCTTTAGGATAACAGAGGAAACGGGTCAGATTTGGACATAATGACTGTTGTATTGTCTTATTAAGTTAGGCTTTAAAGGAATTGGTTCCTTATTTTTGGGAGGATGTATTTTTGATAATGGTGTGTGGTTTTTGGGGTATGGGGTGTTTGGAGTGTTGTTGATGGTATGTAGAGGTGTGTTTAGCGCTTCAAGGGAGATTGGTGGGGTTTGGTTTAGTGTTCGGTGTTTGGGAAAGGTGGGGGTGTGTTGGTGATTGAGGTTTTGGTTTGGTGTTTGGGGTAGGTGTTTTTTAGTGTTGTGGTGTGGGCATTGTGTGGGTGTGGGGAGGGGTATGTTTTTTGTAGTGGGAATGTGGTTGTGAGGGTGGAGAGGAGTATGGTTGGTGGATTGGGCTATGGATGTGGGTGTTTGGGGGAAATTCAAGTAATTAAATAAAGATAAAAATTTCACTTAACAATTGTGATCATAATAAAATAGGTTGATTTTGCATTTGATGAAAATCCTGGGTTGTTATAATCAATAACATTTACGGACCTAGAAATGTCATTCAATAATGACACGGGTCTTTAAATGAAGCTCGAACGGAAGTTTAAACTTTTAAAAACATGTCTTTATGGCTTGCAGTTATTTCAGACTGCAACCCGCTTTTCAAATTGAGGAAAGCATGTCGCCAAAAATGCGGTTGTTCTTGACAACGGGTGATTAAGTTCTCTCGGGCATGGATTACTTTATATCCATGCAACTCCGACTTAATGTACGCTTCAGTGCATTATTCCTTGATATAGAAGAGAAGTCTTCTTTCTTTCACTAAATGATTTTTCGTCTATGATTCTGCAAAAAATTATTTGTGTTACTCACGGTGAAACAGTGTTGTTTGAAAATTTGTTGGACTTGAATTTTTCAAAAATTGACACTTAATCAATGATTACAGCTCTTTCAATAGAAAACGGGTCATTGATTGAGGGGGAGAGTGATTTCAAATTTATGACATTTAACGGGCATTTTAATTCATCAAATAATTGACTGGTAAAGGTCTTTGTGTTAAACGACGTTTCAACTTGAAGGGGAGTCCGAGTTAGTTGTAACTCAAAAGGCCAAAGTTATGAGTATAGGGACTTATGTGCAATTTGCTTAATGTTATCTAGGCTATGAATCTATAAGGACCATATGTGCCATTTTTGAAATCTGTTTAACCCTTTCTAATACATTAAACCTCAAAGAAAAGGACTAGGAAAGTAGAGGGACCAAATATTTTTAATATGCATAATTGTTCTTATATAAAAATGGATAACGAGTTATTTTGGTCAAACCTTCCTAAAAACTGGTCAAACCCTTCTCTCTAAAAAACCTCTCACGCAACTCGCTAGTTTGAAATTCTCTTTGATTCTCGATTTCTGTGATTTTTCCTAATAAGGTACTTATTGTTTTATGATCCCTATCTTGTAAACATATTATCTATAAAACATGGTAGTCTAATTTACTCTGAATCGTTCTTAATTATCATCTAAATCGTCATTGTTGTTTGGAATGATGTTTTTATTGCAGGGTAAGGTTTAGAATACATGAATGATGCTTTGTTTTTGATCTAATTGAATCCCCTATCATTTCTTTGTGATTGTTAAGAGTTTTGTGGTGTCTCTTGACTTTTATTAGTCAAAGGTTCCCAATTGTTGTTGTTTGTTGTTTCTGTTTGCTGCTATATGTTTGATAATATCGTACAAATGCTTATCAGGTGTCATATTGAATATATTTGATGGTTTGTGTGATTTAAGTCTTAGCGAATTCGTTTTTTGTGCTTGGTAGCGAGTTAGGATCTTCTTGGTAGCGAGTTAATATTATTAGTATTTTATCATAAACAGGCAACTCGCTACCACGTAGCGAGTTAAAGAATATAAAATCATAATATTACATTGAACAGGCAACTCGCTACTCCGTAGCGAGTTGAGGAAATTTCACACTTATTTTAAATAAGTAACTCGCTATTTCGAATTTTTCAAATTTTCCAGCGAGTTAAGTATTCTGTATATAATATTCATAGCGAGTTGTGTAGCGAGTTATGTAGCGAGTTGTGGGACATATTATTCCAGAGAGTTATCATTGTGCATTTTGTCAACACATTCCAAGGTTGACTTCTGTTGACCTTAGAATTGACCAAACTCATCTAACACCATATATCTGTATGTATGTCCTGCCGTTGGATCTATTTGTGCAGATATAATGGCTGAATTGAACATTCCCGTGGAACAAGCTCCTGCTGTCACACCACCTACCAGAACAGATGACCAAATATTGCCGTTAAGCAAGTGGGTGCCCATCGACAATAGCAACATCGTACTCGATGTACACAAGCCTCAGAGGAATCCTATCTTCCCGATTGCTGTGGCCTTACTGAAGAACACCAACTTCTTCAGGGCCTTCACGGCATCCTCCATGATTCCGGCTATCTACATTCAGCAGTTTTGGGACACCATGTGCTTTAACTCATCTACTGGGTTGTACAGTTGTCAGCTGGATGAGCAATGGTTCAATCTTCACAAAGATATTCTCAAAGATGCTCTCAATATCACTCCAGCCAATGACAACAATCCCTTTGTGGCTCCACCATCGAGTGATAATGTTATCGAGTATGTCAACACTTTAGGATACCCTAGTACTCTCAAGAACATGTCAGCAATGTCTATTAATGCTCTCTATCAACCATGGAGAGCCATCTTGTCTATGATCAACATGTGCCTTACTGGAAAAACTGCTGGATATGACCGACCAAGACATCCTGTACTGCAGATACTTTGGGGTATCACTCATCGCTCCAACATTGACTATGCTGAAAGGATTTGGGAAGAGTTTGTTCAATCTATACAAACCTTTCTCACTAGCAGGAAGAATCTCGCTACTGCTTCGCGTGGAAAGAAGAAGACCGCTCTTTTGCTTATCCCAAACGTCAGATTCACCAAGCTAATCATCCATCACCTAAGAACCAAGCACAACATTCATCCAAGGACTGGTTCGCCTCTTCACTATTCACATGATGAAAACGTTCTGAACACTCTCAGGTTTGTGGGGAAGGATGGTAGGGAAATATTTGGGATGCCGATACCTGATGGGCTTCTCACTGATGAAATCAAAGGAGCACCCTACTACGAAGATTATCAAGAGCATGTTGCCAAGTATCAACAAATTCTGGATGCAGAACGTGGCAAGGCAAAGGAAGGAGGAGCAACAGAGTCTTCTAAAACTACTAAGGTCACTAAACCCAAAGCAGCTAAGGTCACAAAACCTGCTGGTGACCCGGCTCCCAAGAAAAGAAAGCTGGTCAAAGAAACTTCTGATGATCCCTTGCCTGCTAAGAGATCAAAGGCTGGTTTAGTGGGAAAAAGGCGCAAGGCTAAAAGTCCACTCAGGTTGATTGATGAACCCAGTGATGAAGGTGTTCTAGTTGAGGAACCTGCACATGATGATGAAGAAGCAGATATTCAACGGGCCCTGGAGCTAAGTCTAAAGGAGCAAGGGGAACGAACTCAGGGACCAGCTCGTCCTGTGGTATTGAGAGAGCCTGTCTCTGAGAAATTCCAACCGCTTCCAGAGGTGCAAGGAAAAGGTAAAGAGAAAGTCGTTGAGGAACAAGCTGCTCACGATCTACTCACCCTTCAAACTCCAAAGAAGAAGAGTCCTACAGAACAATTCATCTTTCAGAGGCGCCCTCCTATGCCCACTGAGTCCTCTGCACATGCTGAGTCGCCTTCCATGGATGCGGAACTAAATCTGACTGACAGTGAAACAGAATCTGATGAGGAGGCATCTAAGATCAATGCTGGAAATCAAGAAGGCCAGGCTGGACCAAACCCTGGTATACAAGATGAAGGCCAGGCTGGACCAAACCCTGGTGAACAAGATGAAGGCCAGGCTGGACCAAACCCTGGTATTGCTGCAGAGTCTCAACTTCAAACAAGTCATGTGGTTCATGCTGGACCAAACCTTGAACGCATGACGTTAGGAACCTCTGATGCTTCAACTCAGCAAAAACCTGAGTAAATGGATGAGGAGTTTACCACAACTGCGTACCCAAATGTTCAGGAGAATCTTAAACTGCCAACTAAAGATTAAGTGATACTTGAAGAGTCTGCAAGATCCACGGGAACCCTGTCCTCTTTCCAAATCCTTGATAAAGATCTCAGCTTTACTGATCAGTTTTTCGTGGAAAAGCCACATGAAGAAGAATCAAGGAAAACGAATGCTGAAACAGAGGTTTAGTCAATGATTTCAGTCCCCATTCATCAAGACACTTCCTCGGTTCCCCCAATGACCACTCTGGTTATTGATCTCACGATTATGCAATCTGACTCTCCACTCCCAACATCAACAACCTCAATAATCACAACAACAACAACAATTCCACCAACACCTCAACCATAATAAAGCATCACATATCCGATCCTAGTAAGTCGCATAGGTGAGCTAGAACAACATATGGCGGATCTGATTCAAAACAACTTAGCCCTAGAGGAAAGGTTAGACAAGCATGGGACCCGACTATACAACTTGGAGAATCTCAATATTCCCCACAAGGTGAGCCAAGCAGTTGATGAGATAGTCACTGACGCAGTAGATTAGGCAATGCAAGCTCCACTTCGAGCTCGCTTTAGGGATCTGCCTACTGTTGATATGAAGGAAATTTTTCAACAACGGATGTTTGAAGACGACTCCTACAAGGCTCATACCATTCACAATGACTTGTATGAAGACCTGCAAAAGTCATTGGAGTTAGATTATTCCAATCAACGTATAGCAGATCAGGAGGAAGCTCATAAAAAGAGACGAAAGAGACATGGCGTTCCAAGAACTTAGCTGAACCTCGCTAAACCAGGATGGGATGCTACAGGATACGAGTTCAAGCATGATTATACCATCATTGAGTCTCCTCGAGCAGTCGTGTTCCCGGTCAACAACAATGAAAGAAAGATCATGCGGTTCAACGAGATATACAAGTTCAGTGATGGCACGTTGACACGTATTCTGGAAATACTGGCTTACAGAGTCAAGGAATTCAAGATCAAGCGACTCAATCTGGGTATGAATACGCGCTTTTAGATCGAAAAGAACGTGACAAGGAGCAAAGAGTTCATTACGGCAATTGAAAGGCGACTAAAGACGCAAAGGATCTACCGGAATCAGGAATGCTTTGTTGGTGGACGTGTTCGTGATATTGACTACAGACATCTTCAGAGAACAGAATGTTTATCGTCATTCTAATTAAATGTCATACCATATGTATTATATTGTAACTTTTTCATTATTTTGTTGTGATTTTATCAGTGTTATGTGTCAGTTATGAATTTTTCATGAGTTTCTCCGTTAAACTCTAAATCTCATTATAAAATCTATTTCATAACTGACACTAATTAGAATCCTTCATTAATTGAGGGGGAGCATATATAGGTTCCAATATCGGCTTGTATTTAATCAGACCACACTTTCTCCTAAATTTTTCTAACATATTTAAATCAATTGAGATCCTAAATATCAAAGGGTTTGAAATTTTTGATCAGGGGAGAGAATGTGATTTTAATATGAAATCTGATAAAAATGTGATCTATTAATACTCAAGCAAGTACTCCTCCCTCCATGTGCCAAACAATTTCGATTACCGATGCACATGTTGAGGGGGAGCAGTTTCATGAATCAAAACAATCGAGGTACTAATGCTTTGATGTTTACATCGCCCGTACCTTGATTGATTTTCAAATGGTTTTATGGCGAAGAGAACAGTACCAAAAGACCGACCCTGTATTTACTTTATCGGAGTTATAAGGATGGTATGGTTAGGTACATGTTCCCATGATCCCGCCAGAGCCGGAGGGATCTACCCAGGGACAATCCACTAGTTAGTGTAGAAGTCCTAGGTATGATTACAAAAGGAGTATTGTGAGAATAAGGGAATAGTGCGGACTGAGATGGAGCTAGTACTGGAACATACCCAACAAGGTATTAGTAATGAAGTCTCGGTAAGCACTGAAGGGGTTGAAGAATGAAAAAGAAATGTTAAGATAAAGGGTGAAAAGAAAGCAACCCTCCTTAAACATTAGGCAGAAACCGGGTCACTACATATGCTGTCAGAATCACATGGTTGATTGCTGACATTGAAGACTAGTATCATGGACCCAGTGATACGCTGCACGACCCTCCCTAGCCACTCAAGATCCCTCAAAGGATTCTTGTTTCATTTCTCACGGAGATCAATACATTTCTATCATCTCTCTCACTCCGAGTTAGATGATATTGAAAAGGTGGCAGTCCGCTCCAGCCTCCGACTACTAATATAAACTATTCTTGCTCTACCGTGATTACAAGTAAGATTTTAAGAGTCCTACGCATTATCCTCGTGGTATTGCCAGAACATCCGAGTGATACGAAAGTACTCACAATGAAGATGGAAATCCTTCTAGAGCCAACATCAAACAAGCTCTTGGTAGGTGACATGTGAGATCCACTATGGATCAAACTTGTGACAAATGGAAAGCAACAATGGTGCGATTCTTTATGAATCAAACTTGTTCCAGGCAGTGAATTGACGAATAGTTTTTTTGAAAAACCTTTCGATGTGCTCAACAACTGATTTTCGAGCACATTGACTGTGTATATCTTTCAAAACAAATGTGTTTGTGATGAAATTTAATTGTATGATATAAAATCGTCGATGTGTCACAAAAACTCTTTTCTGAGTGACACGCGATTGACTTTCAAATCAATTTTTCATTAATCAGTGGGTTTTCAATTCACTGGTTCACTCACTCCGTGCTTTGTCTACTTTGAGACGCTTCGGTTTGAGAAAGGCTAGCGCAACTGCTAAACCCTGTCAAGGAGATTCTTCAGAATCCTACCTGATCACAGGCAATATTTATACTGAATACCAGGGAACCGTGGTTCTTGCAACCTTATTCAACAAAAGTGAACAAAGACACTTTCGTTTGTTTATCACTAACGTACACTTGCAGGAATCCCCGACGGTAGACGGTAGCAGCTGATGGTAAGAGACAAGTCAATTCACAACCCCATGCTCACATTTAATATTCCTTATCAAAGACATCATGATAACTGAAAGACCTACAACACAGCTTCCACAACTCTGATGTGTGTTATCATGATCCATAAAAGTGTGAGCATGCCGGTCCGAAGGTCACAACATCACATGGAGGCAATACTACCACAAGGATGATTTGGAGATTTACTGTGGCTGATGATCTCAAAGAATGCTCAAAGATCGCACAAGTCAATGGAACTACGCTCAAAGACTACTACAGTATGTACAAAGAAATCAATGCATGAAGAATCAAAGACTACGAGCTGAACACAAGAAATAGATAGCTGAGCTTAATTTTGTATTTTTTGGGGTGACCTCCCTTAGGGGGATATTGTTAGATATTTGAAAAAAACTCGGTCACCCCGTGTATTTTACCGTTTATTGTTGCTCGTAGTTAATGTATAATGTTCGGTAATTGGCCGGGTATTAAACCCAACGTGTTATCCCTTTACCAAGGCCTTAGGACGGTTTCATTGTAACTATATAAGCCTCTTCCATGCCATGGAAGAGGTGGGTTAGTCATTTCATTAATACAAGTTCATTTTCTCACTCTAGAAAGTTCTCTCTCACTTTCTCTCTTTAGAACTTGGCTAATCCACTAGTCATTCGATTCTGTTATGATTTTCAATATCCTACAAAACTAGTTCGAACCAAAAAACTTGAAAAAAGATGAAGTTTTTTGATGTTTTCAAAGTTATGCTTTTAAACCTAGCTTATACGAAGATAGATAAACAAGAAAGTACTAATCTTTATGGTATTAGAACACACAAAAGATGAAATCTCTTGTAGAGTGTTCGAACCAAACGCAACAAAGAACAAGTAAGAAAAATGCACACAAAACCTAGCTAAATCACCCCATGTCTCTTGATACCAATTGTAGAATATATGATATATCTAATCTCACAATCAAAAGAGAAAGAACTAGAGAAAGAGAGTGGAAGGATTAAACACTTAGAGACAGAAAGCAAAAGAGCAATATTAGATTAGAGAAAGTGAACAACCGACCCTCTTCAAGGTGTAGAGAGGGGTATAAATACCTCCCTATAGCCGGCCATATGAGGCTATGAGGGCTTTTATGGGCTTTGGCCCATTTACCTTATTAAGGTTCCAAAAACTATACTACGAGCCTATCTTATGATATTTATGGAAGTAACCGATACTTTCGTATTCCTAACATGTCTAAATGGGGAAAAAAGCTTATACTAGCTAACAATTTCTTTTTGTCCATAGACTGGTTAAGACATCATTAACTTAAAGCATAATGACCTTAGTAATAATCTTGTTTTTCTTTTTCTAAAGATTTTTTTAGCAAATGTCATCTATAATATGTTTGTTAATGTGTTAAGCACTAAAGCAAGAACTAAAGGAACTTAAACATTATATATTGGATTGTCTTGGTGTAAATAGAAAAAAGGTTTTGAATTATATTTGAGGCTCTCTCTATCCCTTCAACCAAGATACGGTGAAATCTATGTGTAGTCTTTTTTCTAATCCATAAACCACGTTATTTGTTATCTGTAGGTGCTCTCTTCATCTTTGCTTTCATTTATTGGAAACTTTTAATGTGTTTTTCTTCTATACATGAGTTTCTCTTCTTCCAATGCCCGATAACTAGACCTTTTGGAGGGGTTTATAAAAAAGTATGGGATAGAATTGTTTTAGACACATTGAGGAAGCCTTTTGTCAAGGCTTCAAGCAAGTCGAGGTGAGAATTTGATGCACTTTTTTGTTTATTTTATTGTATTTGCTTTACATATGAATTTGGCTCTCCGTTGAGTATGAAGACAAAGATGATATAATAGTGGCTCATAGGGTAGATGGAGTAGATGCTTTTATTAACATATTACAAAGGTGGCCAATGGATAATCTTGTTCTAAAGTTGTCATATTTGAAGGGTTCAAGTCAATCTTCTAAGGGGGTTACTCTCAGATTTATCTGCAAAGTTGAGGTTAGTCATTCAATTCTAATTGTTTGGTCCATTTTAGCTCATCAAACACTTTTTTTAGTAACAACTTATCATGTTCTTTTTAACTTATGTTGCCCATCTTTTAAGGATGTATATCTAAATATGTAACACTAAAGGTGGTAATTTTAACCCTTTTGATGGGAACATTGTGGAGTGAAACTTTTTCAATAATCTTTATCATCAAGACGAAGAACAAGCTTGAAACTAGATTCAACATAATAGCAAATACTTATCAATATAAAATCACGCAATAAGTTTTCCAATACAAACTCTACTTGGCTAAATTCTACATTCATACAATCAATCTATTGTAGCGTTATTGAAGAATACATATTTTGGAATGGACTTGAACTGTCACAAGGCAATTTGAGTGGCATTTTAAGTATATCTACGTTGCAATTGGACCTAAACTTGACTTAAATTTTGATTATGCAGTAAACCATATTAATTCCTTTTTCATTCTCAACGCCTTCAATGCTTTACCAGGACGTCAATTAACTAACACCTTATGTATTGTTCCATTATGCTCAATCTTAGTCGGCATTATACCCAAATTCATTCATCACCAATCATACCTAAGGACTGTTATTTCCTAACTTTGATTATCCTTGGGTAGATCCTACCGGTTCTGGTTGATCCTAGGATTGATTCCTTAACCTAACTACCTTATGACTTTCAGAATCACGTGAAATTAAGATGTTTTTGGGTATAAGATTCGAACCATAAAATCCTGTTCTTACTGTTCAAGCAACATTGAGTTGATTTGATCATATTTTAAATACATTTTCTCCCCTTATTATAAATAAATAAACACTTAGTTTTTGAAATACCTTGTAGATTAAAATATCTTAAAAAATTTGTGAGGAAAATATTATCAACCAGAATGGTTTGGAAACATTTTTTGATAATGTTTTGAATACCATAAGAGTTGTCGTTGTTGAATTTTCCAAAGAACATAGAAAAAACTTTTGTTTTTCGAAAAACTCCCCCTCAAAAATAGGACCAATTAAGAAATTGTTGTCTTTTGAAAACATTGTGAGGATTGGAGTGTTGAACACACAATTTTGAAAGATTATAAATTGTCATTGAGAAATTCTTGAAAAAATCGTGTTCAACTTTTTGAAAAACCAAATGTAGAGACCTCTCTTCTAAACGCTAAGGGTAAGTGCACTGATACGTACACTAACGCTTATTCTTGACAAAAAAAACATTGAATGTCATGTAAGTACAGCTCAAAGACCGAGAAACGTTAATTTTCTCATGTTGTGAATAAGTTATAAACCTTCCTTTATATGAAGTCCTAGGTTATGAACTGAATTATGCACATAAGGCCCCATTTAGAAAATTAAGAAATGACATGTTTTGAAAATATTTGCAACTCTGCCTCTCGCTCGAATACAGTCATTTACACACCCGTGTCAATGTTCTTAATCGACATTTCTAAGCACAAAATGTTTACGATTCAAGAGACATTCGAGCAAATCTTTTTGGAAAGTTTTCTGTTTTTTCTGATTTTGTATTTTCTCTGAAGTTTATTTATCTTGTATTTGCTTTTCCTCACAAAAATATGGTACATGGTGATGTTGATTAAGAAAAACAAGCAGATCTCATTTAGTCAGAACCTTCCAGATCAGCTGAAGTCCATACATCTCATACCAATCCTTCTGACAAAGATACTTAAACCATCCTCAGGAAGGGCTTTCGAAAAACATGTCAGCTAAATGGTATTCAGTTCGACAAAATAAAATCAATTAAACCATTTTCAACAACTTGTATCCTTATTGAAATGGGAGTACCGCGTGGAGGCGGATGGTGGTATGGAGCCTTTGTTCGCGGGCGGGTGGGTAGGAGGCGAGGGGAAGAGGGTCGGCGGAGTGTGTGGTGCCATGTGATGATCTCTCTCTTCTGACGTTGCTGTATGTGTCACAGCAAGTGTACGGATTTGTAGTTCATCTATATCTCCAATTTTAAAACTGTGGGGGGAATGTGTCAAGACAATCTTTTGTTGTAGGACAAGATAAGCTGCGCCGTCATCTAGCAATTGTTCGCTAAGTAAATTTGATGTCATAAGGGTTTGTGCAGGGTTAAATATAGAAGTTTGTGTCCTCATCCACATTACTTGAGCACAACTTGCAGATAACGCCACGTACTCTGCCTCTGCTGAAGACATTGCAGTGCAGTTTTGTTTCTTTGACATCCAACTTACTAGCTTATCACCAAGGAACTGTATCCCTCCAGAAGTGCTTTTTTCGAGTATCTAATTCATCCGTATATCTGCGTCTGAAAATGCTATTAGTTCAAAGCCAAAATCCTTCGGATACCAAAGTCCCATGTTAATGTACCCTTCAAGGAATTTAAAGATCCTTTAACCTCCTTGGGAGCGTTTGTGGTTGGCCGTGCTTGATAAACGGCACATAAGCATACTGCTTGCACTCAGTCTGTCTACTAGATGTCAATACAGTGAGGGACCCGATGTTTAACTACTATAATCAAGATTTTCTACGGTTTTCTCCACTCCAAATCTACATCTTGTATTGGGATTTAGTAGCCAATGTTTACCAAAGGGTGACAATTGTGTGATATTATGCTTTTTTAGAATTTCTAAAGCGTACTTGGCCTGATTGATAAAAATACCTTTTGGGGACTGGTGGATCTGTAGTCCTAAAAAGAACTTCATCTCTCCCATTAAGGACATTTCAAATCTACTGTGCATTAACTTTTCAAATCTTTTTGAATATTTAGGGTTTGTAGACCCAAAATTATGTCATCAACGTAAATCTGCACAAGTAGAATATCCTCCCCGTATTTTATCTTGAAGTAAAGTTGTCGATTGTACCTTTAGTACACCTTTGGACTCAGGAAGTGAAAAGTTCATCAAGAACCAGGCTCTTGGAGCTTGCTTTAATCCATACAAAGCTTTCCTTAGAAGGTAAACTTTTTCTGGATGATCTGGATCGACGAACCCTTCTGGCTGAGCAACATAAACCTCCTCCTTCAGTAGACCATTTAGAAATGCCGTTTTCACGTCCATCTGATATATTGGAAAAAATTTGTGTGTTGCGTAGGTAACGAAAATCCGAACAGCTTCCAAGTCGAGCAACTGGGCAAATTGATTGCTTCAAAATCAATACCCTCTCCTGAGCATAAACTTTAGCTACAAAGTCGTGCTTTGTTGCGAATGACAGTTCTATCTACATCCTTTTTGTTCTTCCATAACCACCTTAGCTTTTTTTTTATTTTTTTTATAATCCTTGCTAAATGGTTTGTCGAACAAGTTCCCAGACTTTTAGGTCTGTCGAACTGATGAAGTCATCCTGATTGCTTATCCATGCAGATCAGCCATTGCCTCCTTTTAATGTTCTTCGGTCAACAATACTCACTGGTGAGAAGCGAACAAACACATTTCAAGATCTGTAACAAGCAGTCGTCTTTGTTGAACTGCAAGGTTGGTTTTCCACTAAAAAAAAAAAACAGAAAAAAAAAAAACTTGTGTCAAATGGGATGATCTCTGGTCCGCTCGTAAGTCCATGACTTTGTTGGATTGAAATGAAACACATTGGTAGTATCAACGTTACTGAGGAAGACTCACCAATTCTTGTACCCGTGTACAAACACGATTGATAAATTCAGCTTCTTAAATGATGCCATTCGGTGCTTGATCATTGTTGTTGTCCCCAACTTGACCGTGTGCTGAATGTAATATTCTTCAAGTAAAGGACTGAATGAAAATTCCAACCCTAGTTGTTGTGACGAATCTGTCTTCTCACTGTAGAACAATACATTTAGTCTTGGGGCACGGGGTCAGAGTTGTCATAATCCTGACGCCTTTTGACCTTGAGGAACGAGCCTGAAAGAGACATTTTCAAACAGACATCTCTTGACGATGTGGTGCGAGGTCTGAATTGTTTGTTATTCAGACATCACTGGTGAAGAACGAGGCTTGAACTGTGTTGTTCAAACGTCATTGCCATGAAGACCGAGGCTTGATCTGCTGCGATCAAACGTCTTTTGCAGGAATAATTTCATCATTTGTGGAACCATATCTGGTACTGGTTACTTAAGAGAAATATAATAATTTCACAACCACACCTAGATTTCCTGCTTTTCATTGTATAGTGCATCTGCATTTAGGTCAATTCTTTGTTTCTTTTGACCATTGAATGACGTACCTGCACTTAAATCCAGAGCTTGTTTGCATGCATGAATATGATGGATATCTACATTTGAACCATGTGTGGGTTCACTTTCAACCTTGCTCGTGCAAGAGTTGAATAACTTTCCTGTGGGAACCCACCTAAGACCAACAGTCTTGAGAATTCTACCCGTTAGTTGCCACCTAAGACAAGATCTAGGATTTATTGTTTTCTCAGGGACAGTGGTAGTCTTTTTGTTTGAGAACCTATGTCCTGTGGGGATCTGTCTTTCTGGTTTCTTAGATGCACTTACGTTTATGACGGGCATATATCCTTTGTAGTTCCTATGGGATTTTGTCATCCTTATTCCTGTGCAGAGGTACGAGGATTTAACTTGAGAGGTATTCTAAGACGCAATCATCATGATTTCACTGTAAAGGCACTTTTTGCATGTAGGACATGCAAGTCATTAAACTTCAGAAAGGCTTTTTGTTCCTATGTTCCTCCTAATGAACATCTTTGTTTGAAACTCGACTACTCATTGATTCTTGCCACATTCCTAGGTATTTGGTTAGTCACCATTACGATGTATGGTAATCTAGCAGGATCAATCATACTAAGTTTTCCATTCACATCTTTGTCATTTTCTAAGTTTGTGACACTTTTTCTTACTTTCTCTAGGTAGTAGTTAATGAAACCATTGTCATTTTGAGTCCTACAAATTCTTTAGGTGACTGAAATGACACATGCTTTCGGTTATTCCTAGAAGGGCCAGGTGCAATCACATTGGTGTTTCGAACTCCTTGTTTTCTAATCTGAGGCAAATTGTGTTGAGTGACTTGTTTAAACAAACCATCCAACACATTAGTTTTATTAACTGACTGTTTCCGTATGGAAACTTCTCATTTCAAGAAATATGAAAAAGGGTCGTATTCCTACAACGATGGTTTTGGAATTCCGTAGAGCATTGATTGTCGAACACAAATGGTTTTATCTAACTCATTTCCACAGACTTTCCCTGCAATTCTCAATGCGAGTTTCTCAACTCAACTTATTGCTAGTTCTTGTCTTGCATTTGAGCTTTTCAAATCCTTATTTTCATGATCTTTGTTCACCGTCTTTTCAAAATAACATTTGATCTGGTTTCTTTGCAAACTGGTTGTTTATCAATTTGTTTCTTTACATTGTTGTAAACAGTTCAAGAGAAATCGAGTGTTTTTTCTAGTTATAGAAAAACATTTAACAATTATTATGAATCTTCTTTGATAACAATCATTTTGTTTATCGAAAGCTTTAATAGCATGAACATTCACATTCTTTTGACTTTTATGAAGAACAAGCATTGTAATTCAGTTATTAGCAGAATTAAATCAGACAGAGAATGCAATATGAAACTTATAACATCTTTGACACACACTCTTCGAGAATTAATATCATATATTATTGAAAATCGGCCCCCTTTTCAGAGTTCAAGTTCGTCAACCTCTTTTTCAGTGATTTTCACGTAGTATAATCTTCATGGCATTTCCGTTTTTAAAGTTTCATGTTTCAAAACAAAAACTATCATATGTGATTTTTATGGAAAGAGGCATTAATAAGGTTTTTATCAAAACTTCCATATCTTGAGCAGTTGGCACCCGAAAATAACTACTAGTATGATTAGACCAAGCTTGTTCACAAATCATTCTAAAATGATTGATGTTAAATGTCATGTCGTTAAAAACTTGTCTACTTTTACTAATGGATTTCGAAACGGGTAGAAAGGCAACGTTTTTAGCAATGTTTGGTTTTGTTCTAACAAACGGTTTTCTCCACATTGTCTTCCTAACTTCTTTTGTGCGTTCCAACTGATAAAGATATCACTTTTACTACCAGTGAGTGCTTTGAAAATTTCATAAAGACTATTCTGTTTGTGTAATCATATGGATTAACAATAATCTTTATTCAATTTTGATCTACTCTCATTTTGCAAGAGTCATGGTCTCTTCCCTATTGGGAGTCAAATAATGTGTTGCAAGATCAGAAGTTATCATATGGATCTCATACAAAAAGGGCTTATCAGATCGAGCCCTTTCCTTGAGGTACCTTGATTACAAAGTTGCTTCTACCATTATAGTCGTGCATTTGTCTAACATATGAATGGTCTGGATTGACTGATTACGAGTATAAATAATTTCGTTCAAAAACTTTAATTGTTTGTCCATTTCAATCATCTTGTCTATATCTTTTTCTTCCTTAACCTAAATGACCTTATTTTTCTCTTTGAGTTGACCTTTAAATTGTGACTTTGTTAAAAGACTCCTTTTTACTAACTCATCGTGTTTCTGATTGACAACTGAAATTTTCATAGTCTTTGTGTTAAAACCTTCTTTAATTTCAATTCATTAGAGCTAATAGTCCCTATATTTACATTTAACTTTGTTTGAAGAATGTCATAATCAATTGGTACCGGTCATTAAAAGGCTTTGTACTTCTCAAACTCATTCTTGTTTGTTCTGAGTGTAATCATACAACCTATCCGACAACTAATAGCTCCCCCAGAGCCCTACTTATCTCATCAAGGTTAGTTCTGCACCCATCGTTCTTGAGATAATGATGCTTTGCTTACTTTTATTGCATTAAAATCGTTTGTTTTCCTCAGTAATCAAGAGTTTAAATTTGAATTAAATTTAAGCAAGGCGCATCACGCTCATAAGGTACATTCGTTCAGCATTTTTCGTTCAGAATGTTATCTTTTATTGGCAAACACATTGTTTTCATCATTGTTTTGTACCTGTTCCAATGGCGTATCCGTAGAACTTGATTCTGCAGGTAAGACTTCCTTAATCTTTGCCATAAAACTGTAATGTGCTTCCAATTCCTGCTTATCATCTCTTCATCTGATACAATCCCACGCTTGTTCATCTCAAACTTGTAACCGATGATTGAACCTCTTGAACCTTGCACTGTTGAATCTGCAACTGTCTTTCACTCAACTTTTTCAACGTCATCTTAAGCTCTTGCTCATGACTTGGTCTTTCTATTATACATTGATCAATGGAGTTCAATGAAAGGATGATTATAACCCTGAATGTTTGTGCTGTCATTTAGTGTAATCTCTGAAAGTTTTCTCTTATCTTGATCTGATGAGAAAAGATCTTTGAATAAATATTGAGAGGCTATTAACAAGTCAAGTTAATGAACCTTTCAAACTGTACCTTTGATCACACTTAGAGCGGATTTGTAATCCACTCGTGAAGTGTTCTGCATTGATAAGTGTTTCTAAGTTATTCAAGTGTTGAGATAACTGAAACTTAAATGTTCTGACACCATCACCAAAGAAGTTATTGCAAAGTCTTGTTGATACAAAATGGACAACCAGAGAAAGTTGCTGTCTCGAGAAGTTGAGTGGTGTTTTAAGTTCATTCAAGTTGTTTCGGAGTTTTCTTTGAAAATCTTTGCTTGCATCTGCAGTTTCTGTATCTCTGGTTCCTCTAAAACTGAACCCGAAGATGAAGTAACCTTTGTTCCCATTTTAACGTGAATTATGAAGTGTGAAAGTTTTTGTTGGATCTTAAGTGGATATGATGTGATTGAAGTTGTGGTTATTTATGCAATTCACGTTCACGGGATTTTACACGTCTATGATTAAAACCGATAAATGATTTAACGGGATTTTACAAAATCAATAGAAAACCGTGAATGAATAATCGATTGTTGTTGAGGTTTGTTTCTTGTATGATTAATGCAGTTTAAGTCCTTGTTGATGGTTTTGGTTTTGGCTTATGGTTTGATGATTTGTTTGGAATTCGGCGCAGTTGGATTATGAAAAAAATAAATTTTACCTTATTACCAAAATCTAAATTTGGTGTAAAAATAAGCTAAAAAGGCTATAGAAAAAATTATATTTTACTTAATTTTTCCCGCCAAAAAGTGTCGCTAAAAAGGTGTCGACCGAAAAAAATTTACCCTATTACCAAAATTTGAATTTGATGTAAAAATAAGTTAGAAAGGCTATATAAAAAATTACATATTACTCAACTTTTTCCGTAAAAAAGTGTCGCTAAAAAGGGTGTCGTCTGGATACTCTTTTTTTTTTAAATCAAACCGCTGCGTTAGGTGTTGAGCAAACCGCCTTGAAATTTTGACCAAACCGCCGTGTCAATTAAATACTCAAACCGCTGCTATTTCTTGCAACTCGCTGCCTAAGATGAAATTCACCAAACCGCCGTGACTTAGTAACTCGCCGCCAAGTTTAGTTAACTCGCCGCCACATTAATTTAGCAAACCCCCACCTGGTTTCAACAACTCGCCGTGTAATATTTTATTAATATAAAACACAACTCGCCATTGTGGTCAACAAACCGCGGTTGACTATTTTCTCTAAATGTGATCTTGGTCCCTAGCCAGTCAACGCCGTGAAAACAAATATCTTAATAACAACCCTCCATGAAGGACCACAAGGTCGAGATATTGACAAAATCACCTCAAATAAGCCTTTTCAATCCACGAATCAAGCTCTAACATGCAATACTAAGTGTGTGATAATCAAGTTTAAACACACCTTAAATCGTATTTCTTTGAGAATCGTCCAAAATTTAGGCAACTCCTCCACGAAGAACCACCAAAAAAATCGAATTCTTTTAAGGTAGATTTCAACTAGAGCTTGTGTAACTCATGGAATGGCAACAATACAACATTCTTTATATGTAGGACAAGAAAACAACAAGATTAACTAACCAAATAAGCTCAAAAAATAATTTTGAGCCGTGGGTATTTTGAGCACAAAATAAGCCACGAATTTGAGCTAATTAACCACAATAATCAATCACGAATCCACCATTTGCTCTGGTACCAATTGTAGGATCCCTTATCACTTTACTTCATATAACACAACACGAATCGAACTAGAAAAGAGAAAGAGAGGTGAGTTGTTTTGTAGAGAGAGAAAGAAGAGAGAGAGAGATGAGAGAAAATAGGAAAAGGAAAAGATTTTATTTTTAACAACTTACTCTTTTCTAAATAGAAAAGAGTTTATATACCCCGTCGCGTTAAATGACGCTCCGGATATTTAACATAGACCCGCTCAAGGTTTTGCTTGGGTTAAAACCCGAATCAATCGAATTTAATTAACTATCGAGCCCGATTCCCGATATTATACTATTACAACATTAACTAATTAAATGACCGAGACTTAAATACATAATGAACGAACTTCATGTTAGACTCAATATTTTGAGGCTAACAGAACCTATTTGTGATGTTGATGATAAGCATTCACTATTAAAAGCGAATTCTGAACTTATTTGTGCTACGTGTAAGAATTATATGTTTTGATTGGTGTTCTGATAATTGTCTTTCTTGATTTTGGTGGAAAATATGAATAGCCGTGCTAAATGTGCAAGAAAACATAAAAAACAAAATATTTGGAAACCTACGGGTCATGTATTCACTGAAGTAGGACTGAAGTGGAAACCAACAGGCAGAACTTTCCACTATTATTTGGTAAACCGTGCCCTTTAACTGGGATCACTTCAGCTAACTTAGTGCCTCCTAAGAAAACCACGTCCCACTTAGTTGAAACACAAAAACCAGAGCTTAAAGACTATAGCAGGAAACCCAAAAATGTTAAAAATGTATGTTCGAGTAAAAAGGCTAAGATTGTAGAATCTAAGACTGCTAACCACTCGAAACCCAATCATACTTGGGGATCCAATGCTACAGATATTCCATCTTCTTCTTCTCTTGTCATGACAGGTTGTCCAGATTGTTCTCTAGTATTTGGACTTCGGATGTTCGAAACATATGACAGGGAACCGCTCTTAGCTCATGAACTTTGTTAGTAAATTTTTGGGTACAGTTAGATTCGGGAACGACCATATTGCAAGAATTATGGGGTATGGTGACTATCAGCTGGGAAATGTTACTATCTCAAGAGTATACTACGTCGAGAGGCTTGGACATAACTTGTTTTCTCTTAGTCAATTTTGCGACGCGGATCTTGAAGTTGTATTTCGGAAAAACGCTTGCTTTATTCGTAATTTAGAAGGTGTTGATCTACTTTTTGGATCCCGAGACACAAATTTGTACATAATTTCTCTTGATGACATGCTTAAAACATCTCTGATCTGTCTTTTATCCAAAGCGTCAAATACTAAGAGCTGGTTATGGCACCGTTGGTTATCACATCTCAACTTTGGTACTCTTAACAAGCTAGCTAAAGATGGTCTTGCACGAGGCATTCCAAGACTTAAATTTCAGAAAGATCATCTGTGTTCAGCATGTGCATTAGGAAAAGCAAGAAATCTACCTCCCAACAACCAAAAGCTGAAGACACTAACCAGAGACTATATCTTTTGCATATGATTTTGTGGAGCCTGATGCGTGTGGCGAGTATTAACGGAAGAGTGAATATCTTAGTGATTGTCGACGAATAACTTAAGATTTACTAGGGTCCAACATTTGGAACAAAAGATGAAGCTCCTGAGGCAATCATCAAATGCATCAAAAATATTCAAGTTCGTTTGAATGCCACCGTCGCTAATGTTCGAACAGATAATGGAACCAAATTTGTCAATCAGACACTTCGTAAATTTTATGAAAATGTTGGCATCTCGCATCAAACATCTGTTGCTCGCACTCCTCAGCAGAACGGCGTTGTCGAAAGGCGAAATCGAACTCTTATAGAAGCTTCTTGATAACGCTCAAATTATACATGTTTTCTATGGCGTTATTTGTATATATTTTATCATTTCTTATGAAACTTTCGATACTTAATAGCTAAACATTGCTGCAAGTCACTTGAAGACATCTCGAGTTAGATCCATCAAAATCAATACTTACATGTTAAAGACACATCATTCAAGAGAAGATCATAAATCAACCCAAAAGGCCAAATGTGCCGCCGTTACATACCATTTGTGCGCCGCACTTACCTTCAAGTCAAAGACAGTCAAATTCTCATTAACTCAACAAGTACGCCGAACAATTTCCTTTGTGCGCTGCACTTCCCATCTGATATGAAGAATTTATGAAGACTTTAATGCTACTGTATTTTACTACCCTAATGCGGCCCGCACATATTCTCTGTGCGCCGGAAGAAAAATTGGGGGGGGGGGGGGGGGGGGAGTGTGTTGAAAAAAAAAAAAAAAAAAAAAAAAAAAAAAAAAAAAATTGGTGTGTGTTTAAATAAAAAAAAAAAAAAAAAAAAAAAATTAATAATATATATAAAAAAAAAAAAAAAAAAAAAAAAAAAAAATTAAAATTTAAAAAATTTTTTTTTTTTGGGGGGGGTTTTTTTTTTTTTTAAAACTTTTTTAAATATTATATATAATATAATATTATAAAAATAAATATTATTATAATTATTTTTTTTTGTTTTTTTTTTTTATTTCATAAAATATATAATATATTTAATTTATAATAATATATATAATTTATTATAACAAAAAAAAAAAAACACTTACTCAATAAACATTTAGTACTTATGCATTTAATCACCAAGTGCGCCGCACAATCTTTTGTGTGCGCCGCACTTTCACCCGAATTTCAGCCTATAAATAGAGCCTCAAAATATCTCATTTTGATATATCACAAAAACAAAAACCATCTCTCACACAAACATCCATTCTTTATCATCCCATACAAACCCTTTCTCCAAGAATAAACACCTTATCTTTTGGAGATTCAAGATCAAAGAACCAAGAACGAGGAAGAATATCATACTAATAATAAGCAATAATAATGCAGTTTTGCTATTGAAGCAAGTTTATGAAATGAACCACCTTAGCCATGAAGGGTAAATCCTCTCATGACTAACTCAGCGATGTTTTATAATAAATGAATAAAGTGGTTTGGTATGATCATGATCTCTTTAATCTCAAGCTTATTTTGCAATCCTGTTATATCTTATCTTGTCCATCTTTGCTTATTAACTTAAATTATATAATCATTTCGGTATAGGTCGAGAGACCCGTTATGATCTATGTGGTTTTAAAGTTTGTTTATGGTCTTTATCGTTTGTGCCGAGAATCCACTTTTTGGAATTAATAAGCGAAATAAGCTTGATATACTGTAATTGGATTTAATTTGAGTGACACATTTGGTCTAAGTTTAACTAAATATTAAGTTCCCTTGAGATAATTTCGTTAGTTTTGTGAAAATGTTTCTGACTAGAAAAACATTTTTAAAAATAAAAGGTTCCATCTTCGAGGGTCTAATCTTTCCAACACTTATAAATTATGTTTCCAACTATATGAGTAGTCATCTTTATATCACTGATAATAAAAAGTTACTTTCAAATTTGTTAAATTCAATTTCTTTTTGAATATTTGAACCCTACTTAAATCTTTAGTGGGAACGCACCTGTCTTACCCTAATTGAAATCAGATTGATAACCAAAATATCAAGAGATTTGACATGTTTGATAAGGGTAGAAATGTGAATTAAAATATAAGGCTTTAATAATGTGATTATTATGATCTCAAGTGACGCTTTCCCATATATGTATGCTAAACTCTCGATTAATCGATGCACATATGAATGGGGGAAGAAAATGGCTAAGTGATGATGAAAGTGAAGAACCGAAGACAGACCATTTAATTACCGTATTGGAGTTATAAAAGGTGGTTAGGTTATAGGTTCCATTCCCATGATCCACCGGCACCGGGATCTACCTAGTTATATTTCCACTAGGATTAGTATAGAACAGTCTTTTAGGTATGAAAAAAGAGAAAAGTGATATAAGGTAAAAGTGTCGACTGAAGAGCTAGTACACGAACCAAACCCAACAAGGTACTAGTTATGAAGTCTCGGTAAGCACTGAAGGGGTTGAAGAATTAAAAAGAAAAGATAAGATAAAGGGTGAAAAGAAAGAAGTCCTCTTTACACTTAGGCAGAAACCGAGTTAATGCATCTGCTGTCTAGAATCACAAAGATGATTGCTAACATTGAAGACTGACATCATGGACCCAGTGATGCAATGCACAACCCTCCCTAGCCACTTATAATCTCTTAAAATATTCTGTTCAAATCCTCACGGGAGATTACACGCATTACAATCAACATTCTCACTCCGACTTGTTGGTTTTGAAAAGGTGGTAGTCTGACCAGCCCTCCAAGTTCACTAAAACCAAAGTGCACTATTGAGTCTAGAGCCAAAAGAGATCATCCATAAATCTCATTAGGACACTTGTCAAAATTATGCTTGTTAATTCACACAATGTGAAAAACAAGAAATATATTAAGAGTTACGCATATATTCCTGTGAATTAAGCCATTACATCCGAGTGATAACTTAAGTAAGTCACAGTGAAAGAAGGAAAACCTTCTTGAGCTAACTCAAACAAGCTCTTGGTAGGTATACTTGTGAGATCCTATTCGTATCGAACATGTGATGCTGGTACGATACGTTCCCGCTTAGAATTGACGAAAGAATTTAAAAAGCACAAAATTGTTGGTGTGTCAAAAAAACCGTTTGCATTTTGACACACCGACTGATTTTCTAAATCGATTTTCAATCTTATGTCCATGGGAAGCCTCACAAGGGTATCTGGACATAGGAAAGTTGAACACAAATTAACGGGCAATCAGGAAGATAGTAACTTACCGGTTCACTCTTACCGTGTTGTCTGCTTTGAGACGCTCCGGTAATAAGAACGGCTAGTGCAGCTTCGAAACCCTGTCAAGGAAATTCTTCGGAATTCTACCTAATCATAGGCAGTATTTATACTGAATAACGGGGAACCGTAGTTGTTAGAACCGTATTCAACAAAGTGACAAAGCCACATTCGTCCATATATGTTGTTTATTACTAACCAATTTATGCAGATTTCCTGACGGAGGTAGCAGTTTCCCGATGACAAATCAAAGCCAATACCACATGCTCATACTCGACCGACACATATAAAGACATCATGAAAGCTCAAGTACATGCTTCAAGACTTCAACTACTCTGATACCGCACATCCTTCTTGAAGCGACGAAGTGTTAAAGTTAAAGAACTTCAAGAAAAATGCATCATTAAAACTTTCATGTTATCACATCAAGAACAATATGAGCATGTCTGTCCAAAGTCACAAGATCACAAGATGGCATGATTGCAAGACGATGTAGAGAGATTATACTTGGTTGATGATCTCAAGAAGTTCAAGATCACATTCCTATCAAGTCAAAGATACAAGTCAAAGCCTGAAGTCTAAGATCACTACAACATATCACAAGTTAAAGATTGAAGTTAAAGACTACGAGCCCAAGACTAAAGTCAAAGCATAGTATGCTAGGTTTAAGTTTTTTTTGTAAATTGGAGTGACCTCCCTTAGGGGGAGATTGTTAGGAACACAAAAAGTATCGGTCACTTCCAATATAGCTAGTCATAGCTCAGAAAAATCAAGTAATGTTTAGTAAGCCTAACCTGGCCAAAGACCGACATGGAAACCCATGACGAAAACCCATGTTCGAGGTCAATATCTAGAAGGTATTTATACCCTCAGTCCTCACATAGAAGGGTGTTGTATGTTTCATTTCTCACATAGTTAATCTAATTTTCATTCTTTGTTTCTCTCTCTAAGTGTTCATCCAACCACCTATTTCTCTCTCTAAAACTTTAAATGAATCCATCATCTATATGTGTTAAGATATTCTACAAAGGACACAAAAAAATGGAAAATACCCAATTTTGATTTAGAACAAAATTGGATGAAATCAAAAGAGAAAAGCATTGAAAATCTTACAATAGATGTTGTTAATCACGTTGTTGGTGTTTGCCCTTGCGAATTTTGATCGAATAGGTATTTGGAGATTTGAATTTCAGTGTTTTGTGTGGTGTATTCGTCACAGTGATTGTGGGGAGAGGGAAGAACGAAAATGAGTTTTGCAGAAGAGAGGACTATAACACCCTGTGTTTTCAAGTCATTGACGACGTCAATAAATCTACTATTTATTTTTTAGCGTTTATCGCGTTTTGCTTGGTGATTTCAGAATTAATTTAATCGCGTAAGTTAAAAATTAGCGTTCAATGTAAACGGGCTCAAACAATAAAAATTTACAACAAGAAAGGTGTTAAGTAATTATTTTAAGAATAATTATTAACTTTGTTCATTTTATTTTTATCGGATACGTAAAGTGTATACGTTTCGCGATAAATTGCGTTTAGGCACTCCCGGAACCACCAAAACTTTTCTACGCTTCAACAAATACCCACATTTATACCCAATACATAAAAATTACTCAACAACATCACATATATCTTATATTAGCCGAAATTAAAGAGTTATATACAAGAAAATGAAAGAAATCTTACACTTTGGTCAAATGTACAACTCTTGCATTTAAAACCTAGCCTTACCTTGTTTCTTTGACTCATAACACATAAACAAGAATCCCTAAAACCCTCATTATGTTTGTTGAATGTTTACACTTGACTATTGACCATTGAAAGTCATATATACAAGCATGCATTGAGATAACATCACACAACTCTTATACACTTAGTAAAATTTTCACAAAACTCCTCTCTTTCTCTCCTTATAGCCCACGGCATACAACTACCCCTAACCACACAAAATCCATAGATCAAGTTTTTCTACAACCTATACACACCTATACACATCCATCCTAAGATGTTCTTAGGTGTTTCCAACCATGAATCACCATTTACAGTAATAATCAAGAAAGGAAACTAGGGTTTTTTATATAGAAAACAAGGGTTTTCTTGTGAAGCCATGGATTCTAGGGCTAAACAAGGGTTTAGCATTTGTTTATCATCATCTACACACATCCTAAGGTCTACTAGAACTCTTTACATTCTTGTAAATTTTCATTAATATGCATATGTCATATCTATTTAGTTTAATCACCATTTAAGTTTTTATTCATGGAAATGAAGTTTGCACTTGTAATGGTCATTTTGTATACTTATATACATATGGTGTTATTACTTACATCATCATAATAAGGTGAGAAAATATTTATCAAGTTCTTTTGGTGTAAAAATGATTAGTGTTTACTAGGGTTTAAATGTTTTAAATTTAATATGTTTCAAGTTAAAGGAATACTTAAGACAAGTTAAGGTTAATTATGGACTTATATTGAGGTTATAAGATCATAAAAATGAGGTTATATCATGATAAGAAAACATGTACACTTATGGGTTATAAGAAAAATGGCTACATATAAACTTATGATAAAATGATTTATTATATAAAGTTATGACTTATTTAGTATTATTAAGGATTTAGTAAGTTGGACAAAAAGGACAATTATGGACTATGGACATAATATATATATGATATAATACATATATATAAATTGTAAGATTTGAGGTGAAATACAAAAGTGGTAAATAATGGAAACAAGGATTAACTATGGACTTATCAAAGCAATGTAAACATTCTGTCCAAATCGTGGTATAAGTACACTTTAAAATATTTTAATAAGATAATACTCTTTTCACGACGAATCCGAAAAGGTAAAAACTTGTCAAACGATTACTAACGAAAAAGTTACGTTAAAAACAAGTTATACGTAATAAACGGAGGTCGTAAATGATTTTTTTATAAAAAACAATTTTAATAAAAAATTATAAACAGCAAGTGTTGATGTTTTAACAAATTATACATATTTTTAGGAATTCCAAAAAGATAAGAATCGAATTTTTCAATTAAATAACGAACGAGTTATGAATTTCGCGATATTAACGTCCTAATTAATACGTTTTTTATCCAACTATTTTTATAAAAGTTAACTATTCATGACAAAAGTTATATTTTAGTAACCCTCATAAATATAAAGAACGTTCAAATACAAACAAAAAAGAAACGACCTCGAAATAATCACTAAAAACGGAGCTATAACGAATAAAATACGACGTTTACGCGTTTTACGACAACAAATACGAATTTCATAAAACTTACGTCTGATGTGAACAGTAAAAGTTACTGTTTCACCAGGGTCAAAATAATAGGAAAATTTGTCAAATTATGATAACTCGTCTTAATACGAAAAGATGGGCATAAGAAACGCAAGAAACGAATTAAAAACGTGAAAGTTATGACGATTTTACTAAAAGTATGTTTATAAACATTTTAATTTTATAAACATGTTTTTCTACTTTAACAATTAGATGGTTGAATAGGCTATATAGAACTTAAGCATGGTAGAAGTACTTAATGTAATTATTACTTATACGACCTTAATTAAATTAGCTGCATTCTGGTCGATTCGCGTACTCGTTATTTGTGATATACTTGGCATTACTCACTCAAGGTGAGTTCATAGCCCCACGTTTTACATGCTTTTATTTTACAAAGTTTTTGGGGTGAAAAACATGCAATGCTTTACAATTGGACACAAGTGGTTAAGTTTCATGTTATGATTACGTGTTGCCTAAGTAGCGATAACCCATATCTGAGCCCATTATCATGAACTGTCAATTGCGGGATTGTGAGCGCGAATGTTATTAATAGATCTATTGGGTTTGACAACCCCGTTCGGGTGATTAGCTATCACTGGACAAACGAACGTATACCATGTCGAATATAGGATGTTGCGGGTTAGAACATCACCACGGGCAATGTAGGCCATTAATTTGGTATTCATACACGTCAAGCTTCAGTGTCATGAGCTTAGAGCAACGTAATTACATTTATATGATGTCTGCATCTGTTGCATTATCATACACTTGGGAAATCTTGTGGTCCTACAATATATGATTTATCAAACCTATGAATTCACCAACATTATTGTTGACGTTTTAAAGCAATGTTTTTCAGGGGATCAGTAAGCAAGAGGTACAAGGGATACATTGGTGGTTTTGATTTTGATGCCATGCATTAAAGATTTTGTCGCATTTCATTTTGTTATCTGTTATGGGCTGAAAATCTTTGTATTTGATTAAGTGAACAAGTTAAGCTACGGGCTTTTGTAACAATGACTTTGTTAAATCCAATGTATCGTTTTCAAACGACTTTTTGGTCGTTCTATATATATCTTGTGTTATTGATCTGAGAAGTAACACGCCCCGGACCCATATTCCGCTGCGACCCAATTTGGGGGTGTTACAGATTGGTATCAAGAGCCAAGGTTATAGAGAACCAGGTCAAATGTTTTTGCTGGACTATAACCGTTTTCAAAAGTTGTTTTATAACAAGGGGATTACACGGGACATACATATGTGCATACATTCATGCATACACTACTTGCTGCATTAGTTGGTTGGACTAGATGCATTCATATTTGATATACATGTTATGATATAAATGTATATTACTATAAGAGCCTTATATAATATACTCATATAAGCCATTTCTGCTGGTCACAGTAGTCATGTCAGCTGATTCCGCTGTTACCTATACGTCTGTTCACTCTGAGGCACGATCTTGGAGTATCCCATCTGAGGATCCTTATGAGGAGGCTGCCCAACAGTTGTTCGAGCAGGCACCACGACATCCAGAGTATGTACCTGAGGACCATATACCAGTGTACATTCCTGAGCCTGAGCATCCTGAGGACTTAGTGCCAGCTGAGGATGAGGCACCTATACCTCCATTACCACCATCCTTTCTAGCTCCACGGATTCGACCTCTTAGTCCTAGAGCACTCGAGGTTGAGATGAGAGATATAGCATCAGCCTTCTATCATTCACTACACCCATCAGGGACCCCACCATTGTTACCTATCCCTCTACCTACACCATCTACTAGCCGCAGAACTGATATTTCCGAGGCTGACACGCCACCTCGAAAGAGACTACTACTCACTACTCCCAGACCTGGGTGTGAGATTGGAGAGAGTTCTGCTACTGCTGCTGCGAGACAGCCAGGACCCACTATAGAGACCAGACTCCTAGATACTGAGAGGAGGATTATGACCGCCTTAGAGTTGGTCAACAGGAGGGTCAGTTACCAGGTAGATGTTTGCACTAGAGAGAGTTCAGAGTTTTGTACACGACATCACGATGCCCAGACGGATCGTGCAGCTGTGAGAGCTGAGATTGAGGTATTGAGGAGAGAGAGACTTGCTTACGAGCAAGAGAGTATTCAGACCCGTCAGGACTTGGCTAGGTCTGAAGCTCACTGCAGGGCATTAGAGGCACGAGTTACAGTATTAGAGACTGATGCGCGTCGCCACGAGTGGCAGCGTCAGGCTGCAGATGATCTTGCTGTTCAGTATATCATGCGTACCCAGGCCCTGGAGGCTAGAGCACGCGTTGACACATTGGAGGACACTGGTAGCAGTTCCTAGACTTTGGTTATGATTGTATCGGTTATGAAAACATTAAGAGAATAAAAGGTGAGAGCTATGAACTCACTAAGTCTTTGAAAAGTAATCACATTGTTATAAGATAAACGAGTATGCAAAAGAGTTTGTAACAAGCATGTATCCCCCTCGCAGGTTTATAAAACATGAAAATAAGTAAAGGCGAGGTTATGAACTTCACCTGATAGGTAGATGCAATAAATATTTCAGAATGAAAGCTGACGATCTTATAACAATCTTAACGGGGGGAAGGTTGATATAGCAAAATGATAGTAAACAGCCACATCATGCAACCTGAGTACATATGTCAAGTCTTAGGAAGATTGTACTTTAGAACTTTGGTTCTAAGAGTTATGAATTTGATTGAAGAGTTTGGAATTATTGTATCACCGTTCCGGGCATCAGAAATCTAAAGTCATTCATAAACATTTGAGGAGCTAAGGCACCTTTAAAATCGGAAACCCAACAACTCAGTCATAACGTAATACCAGATGAACTCCTAATATGAAGCTCCCTAGAATGTGGTACAATAGCGATCTGGGCATGGATTTCTAAAGCCCATTGATGATGAATGATATTATGGTTTATAATCATAAGCGTATAAGCTTTTAATCAATATCTGGACATGTTAAGCAGTCAAGCGTAATAAAGTTAAGTCTTGTAAATGTTATTGAATACATATTTTTATACTTTTTCAAATGTTGACATTTTAGACCCCTTAAGAAGAAAATGCAAATATACCCTCGATTTGCGCACTTTACGAGTTTGGTCCTTTAAGTTTAAAATATATACAAAGTAAACCTTGCACTTTAAAAAAGTGACATAATAGACCCCTATAGTTATAACTTTGATAAAATGAAACTGTTTCATCCGTTTATATGAATTTTAGAATGTTACATATATACCACCTTGCAGAGGAATACTTTTGTAAAACTGGTCTAACTTGCCATGCAAGCTTATTTTAACATTATAAAAGTCAATTTACAGTTATAACCTTTATTAAAAAATTTACGCTCAACAATAAAGCTTTATCATAATGCAAGTTTAAAATAACGATTCGTTTAGCTAGAAACCAAAACGGGTCAAATTAGGGTTCAAAACGTAAACGCGCGGGTTTTAAGTTCAAATTCCTTCAATAATCAATTAAGTGGTTATTTTAACATTAATTAGTCATGTTTAGGATAGATTAAAACAACATTTAAACCATTATAACATGTATTTTATGAAATATAAAATTAGGTTTCGAGTGTAAAACGGTTTTAACATCAAATGGAAAATACATGAATTAAGTTAAGGAAACTCTAATAAAAATTAACAAGAGTTTATTTAGATCAATTGAACATTATAAGGGTGTAGTAGCAGGTATGAAGACGATAGAACCTGGGTTTGAGCTCATAGCTTGGAAACGGGTCAAAATCAGGACTTTTAGCTTCGTACGCCTAGAATAACGACTTCCGGGCTTCTTTTCTTGGTTTCTTTTGCTTCACTTCTGTTCTTGGACTTCTTAGATCGTATTAGAATAATATTGAGAAAAGGATTGCTGCTAGTGAAGGGTTTTAGAGGAGGAAGTGGGGACTTTGAAATAAGAGTAAGTTTATGTGCCTCTATTTATAGTGTTGAAGACCCTTAGAGGCCAAGAAACTTTGATAACCAGGTTGGGACACATGGGGGTGATGTGGAGAGGCTAGGGGCTGAGTAAGGAAGGCTATGGTGCAAGGTGGAAGCTTGTGAAGGTGGTTTTGGGTGTTGTGGTGGCCGCGGCTGAAGTAAGCCAACAAGGCCATCATGTGGCTTCATTTGAGACCAAGAAATGGTCATAGCAGGTGGTAAACTTCTTAGACATTAGAGGCCTTGGTCATTTGAGGTGCTTTTGTGCAAATGAGAGTTTAAAATGGGTAATTTTGCAAGAAAAGGGTTCACAGGTTCAAGTGAAGTAGGTTAGGGCTCGGATTGAGTTTTTAAGCTTTGATTTCGTAAATTGATAGGTGGTTTGGGTTAAAATGGGTTGAAAATGAATGAATAAGCCACGAGTCATTTTAGGGTACATTAGGGTTTTCAAGGCTTATAACTATTGTACATTGCTAGGAAAATGATAGATGATGGATTGTAAACTCATTTTATGAGATTTTTTTTTTTTTTTTTTTTTTTTTTTTTTTTTTTTTTATTTTTTTTTTTTTTTTTTTTTTTTTTTTTTTTTTTTTTTTTTTTTTTTTTTTTTTTTTTTTTTTGGTTTTTGTTTTTTTTTTTATTTTTTTTTTTTTTTGTTTTTTTTTTTTACAATGGCACTTGATTGATTGTTGGAGGTTTAAATGGTTAAAAACGAGTAAACAGGTCAAATGTTCAATTTTGGTACGTTTAGGGTTTCTTGGATTCATTTTGTGTATAATTGAGATGAAATGATGAAATGATGATTGTATATGATTAGTAATGTTGTAAAGTAAGTTATTACAACTTATTTGAGGGTTGGTTAGGTTATGTGATAAAAATGAAGAAATGGGTCATAGTGTAGTATTTAACTTGGGTTAGGGTTTCTGACTTGGATTTCTTGTAATTTCATGAAATGAGGATGAATATGGATTGAAAATGAAGTGTATGACTTGCTTGTAACTTGTATTTGATGGGTTGTACAAGATTACTTAGGAAAACAGAGTTAAAATGGCTATTTTGGATATCATGCATTAATGACTTGTACATTATGTATTAAAGACTTATACCTTTCTTTGAAGAGAATGTATATTCATATGAGATGTTATGTTACTTGTACATATGCTTTAGTAGCTTGTACATTCACATTAGATATTAACCCCTTCATGGAATTCAGGGTTTTTAAAGGAAATGATAAACATTTAAAGCCGTTTTGATATTAAACGTTGCGATGGTACATTATAGGAAAAATGACATTGTGCAAAAAGGATATATGATAATTGACTGACATTTTATGATGTTGCTTGACATATATAAGATAGATGCATAAATAGTTGTTGTGAGCTTGTCTACTTTAGTTATGCAAGTTACATTGCATACTGAGATATTGACAATGCAAGTAATGTAATAAAGCGAAAAATTTCCCCGTACAATTGTGATAATAGAAAAATAAGTTGATTTTGCATTTGATGAAAATTCTGGGTTGTTATAATATATATATATATATATATATATATATATATATATATATATATATATATATAGAAACATATATTTATGATCTTCAACGTATTTAACAATAAGACACTAGAAGCATGTATCTTTGAATGATCATAATCATGTGCAGTATTTTGTGCCAAAAAACTTGGTATATTTTCAAAGATCAAACGTATTAACTGACACCTCATCATCAGGCTGGTATCGTAGGCCAATTTTGCATATGGGGTTGCTCTTGATAAGACCCAGGTCCACCTGAGTAGACATGAACATAATCAAACCAAGTGTTAAATCATGGAAATTTTGTTTCAATGATTTTGACCAATGGTGGATCAAAAGTTAATTGCACATACCTTGTGCCCAAAGATATCTCAAATGTTATCAATGCCATAAAGGATCATAGTAGGCCTGGTGTCAAAACAATTGGATTTATAAATTGTAATGGAAATTGACTATAGATGTTATAGCTTTATAGTAGCAAAAAAATCATATACGTAGGAACAATTCTCAATTCAATCCAATCCACTATGATTTCCTAGGTAATCCTGTTGTTTCGTTATTCTATTTTATTAAACTTTTATATACTAACTAACTAACATTCAGGTTCGGTAGGTTGGCTGCATTCTCTCAGTCATTGTAACAAACGCCAACCCTTATATTTTTTTAGGAAATTATACCAATATTGCATCTTCTATAAATAGCCCACTCCCCTTTATTCTCTTTTATATAAATCGGAACAAAACACACACAGACAAAAAAATCGACTCCTTTCTTCTCTCCTTCTTCTTGTTCGAACCAAAAACCCAAAACCATCACTTCCAATCTTCTAAATCACTCCCATTCCATCTCAAAATCAATCCTAAATAAAACCACATTAATCCCCATCATCCTTTTGAAGATCAAACCACATGCAATTAGTTTTTCTCAAGTTCTTGATTTTGAAGATTGATCAATTTTTAGGGTTTTAATCTAATTAAAGGATATTGGGTTAACAAGGATTAAGTATTGAGTGTGTGTTCAAGATTTGATTAAAGAAAAAGTTAGGGTTTGAGATTTTGAGGTTGTTTGGGTTTCGGCAAAACAAGGAGAACAAGGAGTAGTTTTTATTGATCTTTTACTTCTATCTTATTGTGTTTGTAAGTTAATTTTAAACCCTTTATCATCGATTAATTTCTATACATATTGCATGTGTTCAATTTTACTTTCTATAAGCATGCATGTTCATAGTTTCATTAATTTTGGTTTGATCATGAACATCAAGTTTTAATGCATTAAAATATGTAATTGAGATGTATTATGGCATTGTAAGTGAATAGATAATGATTTGGTCAAGATTTGGAAGGGGTTTGAAGTAGTTTTAGGGACTATTTCCAGGTCAGTAGCAAAACGTGGATTTTCCTAATAATTTTTGTCCTGGAGCCTGTGAATAAATTACATGGTTGGATAGATATAGTCTTAAGCTTCGTATGGCGAATTGGATGGTTTATCAACTCCTCCAGATGAGGGAGTTATGGCTATTTTACGATTGCTAGTCAAATCTGGAACATCGTTTGGAAAACAAGTTAAACTCCAGGTTAATACTATAAAATCTAGGATAAGAAAGCTAATCTTAGTAGTATACATATTAATCTAACTTTTCCAAGTGGATTCACTTTAATAGCTATCACTGTTTGGAAAATACGTCAAAATTAGTGTTTTGTAGGAAAATTTAGAACTGCTGCAGACCAGCGATATAAATGGGTTAATTTCAGTAAACAACCATTTATCTACTTCTGGTCTTCATAACTCCTAAGGTGAGTTCATAGCCCCATCTTTTCTTCTTTAATGGTTTTCATAACTATTTTCGGGTGAGAATACATGCTCTTTTTACCAATTAAACTCATTGATTTCTACTTGATATGCGTTACATGAATGTTTTTACTAAATACTTTACTTTCTTTTCACATGATTTCTAATAAATGTTTGATAAATGGTTGTTTACTATTGAATTTATTAAAGCTTAAATTGATTACTAAATGATTTGAGATCGTTCTTTATCTATTTACAAAACCGTAAGTTTTGAACATATACCTGTTTTAAATATGACACAAGTGCTTGAAGGGTATTCTTGACCCGTTATTGTGAATTATCATATGAGTACCTATTGCTAAAGACCCTAATATCATGCACCGTTAACTACCTGTGATGGGTAGACGCTAGTGTAATAAATAGTACTATAGGGTGACTCTCCGTCCGGGGTCTGAATCCTTTTGGAACACCCACTTTCAACGGATATTACTCTGAGAATTAGGTATATAGCAATAATACCAAATCCGTTTGGGGAAAACTATATTTTCTCGTCCAAGGGATCGGTTGTCACGAGCTCAATGCGATAATTATGTTACTTGACACTGCATTCGTTGCATTGTCGTTGGTTAACCTTATACCTTGTGGTCTACTACTAAGCATACTTGATTTATTAAATTAATGCTTGGATTTCGACAACAATTCTTTTAAATGTAATAACGCTACTTTTCTTACTGAAATATTACTTGATTTATTTCAATACTATTTTTACTTAAACCTATGAATTCACCAACATTATTGTTGACATTTTTGCATTATTTTCTCAGGTTATATCTTGTTAGCTGAGCATTGGGAGCATTCAAGACGTGTGGATATCAACAAAACTCAAGGACTCGGTTTTCTTCACATTCAATAACTTTTTAACTTCAAATATACAAAATGATTCACGTTTAAACTCTTGTAATCTTGTTAAATTATCAATTATTGGGACCTGATTTTACTCTGAAATTTTAATCGAATGTGACATTTTATTAACGTCTCTTTTGAGGTCATTTTCTGTAACTTGTACTTTATACTATGAAGTAGCACCCCAAAGTGGTTTTCCGCTGCGTTGTGATTTTATGGGGGGTGTTACAATCAGATTTCAATCGAACAAAAGAAACATACATGTTGTGGTCTTTCGTTGCCGTCATTGATTTCCAGTTGAATAATTTCATGAAGATCAATATTCGGCACGTTAAGATGCAATCTATTTCACAAAATCAAAAGTGAACAATTTCTTTTGAGATGGAGGATCTAACTTTCGAGGCTATGGGATTTGATTCAGTTACATTTGTGACTTGATCGGGAGGAGAGTAAATAAAGCCTATACCAAATTTGTGACTTGACTTTGGAGGCTGTGGGATTTGATTCAAATTTGGCGTGGTATCTTTGAAGTTTTAGGGGTTGAGAGGAAAAGAGGGTTAATTTATTTTAATTTTTATATAGAATAGTAGATCTGAGAAGAAGAAAACACGGTTATTTAGGGGTGGGTACAAAATACCTTAATTGCCTTTAATTAATTTTCTTTTTCTAAAATAAGTAGTGGATATTTACAAAATGACATCTTGCATTGATATGATGTACATCATGTATTATTAGGAGTAAAAAAGCTGGTTATGTATTGAAAATCCCACTATATTATATATATATATATATATATATATATATATATATATATATATATATATATCTCTACATTATATATAACAGGAGGCATTTGACTATTTAATGCCACGTCAATGCCACGTCATAATTTTACCTTTTTTTTTAAATTACTTTTTGACATTAATTATTATTTTGAAGAATAATTCGTTTGTATATTATTTTGGACTTTGGACAATAATTCGTGTGTAGATTATTTCGGATCGATGAGAAGGTTTTTTGGACAATGAATTTTTAAACCTTCTCAATCGGTTAATGTATATATATACGGATCGATTGAGAAGGTTTTTTGATTGAGAAGATTGAGAAATAATCTTAGCCATTAACCGCATTAATCTAACTTAAGGGTATGATGGGTATTTAAAAATTCATCTTCTTTTTCATATTAAACTACATTAATAATATACTTACCTTCTCCTCCTTTTAATTTTGATATTAATGGCAATTTATTTCTAATTCACCATTCTCATTCGATCAAAACACTTGCATTTCAATTTATAATCAAAAAATTCCACCCTTCTCATTAGTTATTATGTAACTTGTTTTATCCAATGATTCATATATATTTTTTATGATTTGTTTATATCTTTAGAAAGTTAATTTACTCAATCCATCAATCTTCTTTCGGTAAGGGGTGATTCAAAAAATAAAACACTTACTTTTGATTCATAAATCCAAATAGTATTAAAAAAGGATAAACAATTTCTTTGTTGATTCACTTATTCGATTGTGATTCATAAACCCGAATAAATGATTCATGATTCACGTTTGGCAAATTATGCAAAATAAAATTACTATTTTTTCATTGATTCAATTTATAAAACTACAATGGTATATGATTCAAAACCAAAAACGTGACATGTTACATTCAAAAAACTTTAATTTTGAAATGAGTTTTTATTGTAACTGGTGAATAATAATAAATTTAAATGCTTAGAATTTATGATGGAACAAAACCGTGGAGTAATTATCATGCCACTAGACTCGAATGATTAGAAGCACTAATACTAGGAGTTTTTATTTCTCAATCAAATTTTTAATAATTCAATTACTATTTTGCCCTTTTTTATTTAAATTAATGACTTGTATAATGCATTAAAACTAAATGATCTTTATGGCTCATATTCCTTCTTAACCTTCTCAATCTAAAAACCTTTTCAATGGAACCAAAGCCTATATATATATATATATATATATTTTTTTGAACAGCAACTTTATTAAAAGAAAACTAGCAAGGAGCTAGAATTACAAAGAAATTAAAAAAGGGTGTTGAATCCAAC